>JASDQU010685332.1:16477-29781 GCA_032191745.1 Picea mariana | reverse complement strand
CTCTACCCCCCTCCCTTTGTATTCCTCTCTCTCCCTCTCATAATCTCACACACACTCTCTCTACCTCCCCTCTATGTCTCCCTCTCTCTCCCTCTCCCACTCTCACACAATAGCAAGTTTGGCACATCGCAAGGTAAGGAATGGAAAGGAAAGACATGGCCTTGACCTAGACATGCAAAGACCTAGACATGGAAAGGCATAACAATACCTAAACCTAAACCTAGACCTAGAACTAGAATTAAACCATGACCTAGAACTAGACCTTGCCTTGCCATCTCTCTCTCTCTCTCTCTCTCTCCCACTGCTTTCTCTCTCTCTCCTCATTGTTAGTCTCACTCTCACTCTCTCTCTTCCCCTACTTCTTTCTCTACCCCCATATATGTCTCCCTCTTTCTACCCCCCCTCATCTCACTATCTCTCTCTACCCCCCTCTCTCTCTCTATTGATCCAGGAGGATCCTCAGGTCCAAAAAGTGCTAAAAAATAAAAGTTCTCAAAACTGGAAGAAACCAATTCCATTGCGTCTGTATCGTCGCGCTGATACTAGCCATATATTTACTTCCTCGAATGAACACCGTATGCGAAATTTATCGCACTCTGATCAAATTCTCAAACATGCAAAAAAAAAGTCAATAGGCAAAAAGTCAATTTTGTGGCATCCCATGACTGGGCCACATGGCACCATTTAATTCATCCACAATGGTGACACTTGTCAAGCAATCATTCGCCCACGTCTGCCACACCTACCTGGTCAGCAAGACAATCCTCTGCCATGTCACTGTATGATCATATGCCATGTGTCATATTTATAAGATGCCATGTCAGCATGATGACTTCAACATGACATCATGTTGATGTCATGATGAAGTCATCATGCTGACATGGAATCTTATAAATATGACACGTGGCATATGATCATACAGTGACGTGGCAGAGGATTGTCTTGCTGACGAGGCAGGTGTGGCAGACATGGGCAAATGATTGCTTGACAAGTGTCACCATTGTGGACGAATTAAATGGTGCCATGTGGCCCAATCATGGGATGCAACCTGGCATCCCTGTATTGGTTTTTGTTGTAAAAATATTTGAACTCCACCTGAGTCTAACCTACTACCTCTCGGCATGGGTGAACGTTTTGGGTAGGGCCGGGCTACCAGCCTGCCTACAGTGAAAATTAACCATATTGGGCGCGTTGAAATATTTAAGATGACTGAAATTTATGGGCGAAGGAGGAAATGGCTGGGGTCTATCCCCATCCCGTGGTATTGTTTCATATCCATACAGTCATGGCCTAACACCCCAGTTCTTAGCGCATACACCACCGGATATGGTTAAGCCCTGACGCTTATACAACCATACAACAAGGCATCGAGCAGGGAATCAGACTAGGAACCTAATACACCATGAGACCAGGGGAGTAACCAGCGGAGAGGGCCGGTCAACGGGGGGCTTATCTCATCCGATCGAGCCCTAGGTCCTATGAATGCACCAAATAACCAGGAGCTAGCGGAGGAGGGGCCAATGTGCAGCACCCTTGTGGGCTGACACTTGGCCATATGGACTCATATGACTCTGGAAAAGGGGCGCGCACCTAGCCCTTAGGGTCTTATTTTAATTTTTATAACAAAGTGGTTATTTTGCTATAGTTTTGGCCCAGATTGGGCCTTTTTGGAGATTCCTTGCCATTTGGAGGGGGATTTGATCCCAAAAAGAGGCCAGATCTTTGTGGGAATTTGGGCTTCCATAACTGAGCCTAAAAAATATATAAACCAGGCCTTTTGAGATTGTGAGGGTACTTTTGTATGCAGAGAATGTGAAGAGCAGCTTGAGCTAATGGCCCATTTCTCATGTTTTGAGGGGCATTGTGTCATGTTTTGAGAGGAGATAGTTGAGACATGTTTGCATCTACACAAGGATGTCTTGCACAGCAGATCAGAAGCTTGTTTGTAACAACAAAGAACCATTGTAAAGAGAACTTGAGCATTAAAGATCAATAAAGTGGTCCTCCACTTGGAAGCGGGCCCAGCGATGTAGCCACACATTGGTGAACTCCGTTAACAAGTTCTTTGTGTCTATTTCTCTTTCTTATTGTTGTTATATTCTCTTATTTACAACATGGTTAATGATGGCTCAACTCTTTAATCATTCATGAGCATCAATTTAATGTCATTTTGTTATTAATTCCTTTCATTTTTGGATCAAGTATTTTGGTATCAGAGCTTTGGTTGTGTTGGATGGTTTAACAAGTGTAGGATTGGATGATCACAAGATCCAAATCTCGGAGAGGAGAAGGATCATTGGTTGAATTCATTTCAGAGATAGAATGAGTGTTGAGGAAGAAAAGAATGGCAATTGAAGAAGAAACTTCTCCACGAACTATAAAGTTCGAAGAAGCATTTTTCTCCATGTTAGAAATGGTTAAAGTGTTATATGATGATTTCTTGGAGAGAAAGAAAACTGTTCTAGGAGAACCTTTTATGAAGGAGAAAAGTGAAGGAAAAGGAGAATCTTCAAATACTCCTCCTTCAACACCTTCACCACCTTCTTCTCCTTCTTCTTCAAGATACTCTTCAAATTCTAGTTCTCATTCTACTACACATACTATACAAAAGAATACACATAAGCATAAGTCTGACATGCCTTTATTAAAGCTTGATGTTAAGTTTGAGTTACCTTTATATGATGGGGAACTAAATGCAGAAACTTTAGATAATTGGATAAGACAAATTGAAGTATATTGCAGGATACAAAAAATCATAGATGAGGAGACTATGATCCATCTTTCTAGTCTCAAGATGGGAGGAACCGCCCTTGTGTGGTGGGAAAGCAGGACAAAATAGGATCTTAAAAAGTTTAGTAAGAATCTCTCTTCATGGATTGATTTTACATCTACATTACGAAAGCAATTTTATCCTCTATCTTATATGCAACAAGCTATTATGTCGTGGCAAAACTTTAGGTAGTTAAAAGGACAAACTGTTCAAAGTTATACACAGGAGTTTCGAAAAAGAGATTTAATGTTGGGAATACCATTGGATACTCAAGAGACATTGCTTAAGTACATAGGTGGTTTGCATAGCTATTTATGACATACCATTCTTATGTTTAATCCAACTGGTTTAGATGAGGTGTGTGTGTAAACAACTCATCTTGAATCTAGAGGCAAGAATGTAAATGTTGATTTTGTAAAACCATTTAAACCTACTGAAGGAAAATTCAAAGGAAAGGGTAAAGACAAGTTTAAAGGGAAGAAGACTAATATAGTGAAGAAGGAAAAACCTACATGAACTCATTGTAAGAAAGAAGGCCAAAGTGAAGATCATTGTTGGATCCTTCACCCAGAATTGAAACCAGGAAAGCTTGGAAATAAAGGGAAGCCAAAGACTACTGCAACAACTCAAATAGACTTGGGGTCCAATTTGGGAGATGAGACCAAGGTCACATTCACGGGAATCAAAGGTAAAAAATATGAATCTAGTACAAGTTCTTCAATTCAGTCTTTAAAATTTGATAATGAAGTTGATGAGATCATACGAACATAACTTTTTCACATAAGAGTAATTTCCAAACATACAAAAATTGATACTCTATTTGAAAGTGGCTCACAAGTAAACTTGATATTAGAGACAATTGTTAACAAGTTGGGATTAATTACTAAACCTCATAAGAAACCATATCCTTTAGGATGGATTCATAATGATAATCAATTGCAAGTGAATAAACAATGTGTCCTAAAGTTTGCTATCAATTCACAATTTATAGATGAGGTTGAGTTAGATGTAGTTCCACTTGATATATGTGATATTGTACTTGAGAGTCCATATATGTATGATAGAAAGGAAATATTCTATCTTGAAGACAATAGTATCAATCAACTAAATATGGAAAAGAATATGTTGTAAGGGCTCATTAGAAGAAATTGAATCTATCTCTAATCAACTCAGGGAAAATGAAGAGAATTGTAAATGTCAGTAAAAGATATTTACTAATGGTCGTAAAAGCTAAGGACACTGTTGGAATTGATACTTTTCAATATTGTAATACAACTTTGAAAGATGACTTAGTTAGAATTGTTTCTGACTATGATGATATATTTCAATTCCCGAAAGGATTACCTCCAAAATGACAAGTTGAACATGAGATACAGTTGCAACAGGATGTTCCTCTTCCTAATATTGAAATGTACATGCTATCAGTTTTGGAAAATGCAGAGATAAAGAAATAGGTATAGGTACAGGAGTTGATTGAACAAGGGGTAATCATACCAAGTGATTCTCCATGTGGGTCACCTATCATCCTGGTGCCAAAGAAAGATGGCACACGGTGCATGTGTGTGGACTTCCGAGCCTTGAACAAGATCATGGTAAAAAACCGTTACCCTCTTCCTCGCATTGATGATTTATTAGATCAATTTAAAAATGTGGTTTATTTTAGTAAGTTAGAATTACGAAGTGGTTATCATCACATCAGAGTTGTTGAAGATGATATATGGAAAACTGCTTTTAAAACAAAACAAGGTTGTTTGAATGGTTAGTGATGCCATTTGGGCTTACTAATGCACCTACTACTTTTATGCGGGTAATGAACGATGTATTCAAGCTATTCATTGATGATTTTGTAATAGTCTACTTAGATGATATTCTTATTTTCAATAGGACTAGGGAAGAGCATTTCCATCATGTTAGGAAGATACTTTCAGTATTACAGAGAGAGAAACTTTTTGTAAAGTTGTCAAAATGTGAATTTGGAAAAACATCTCTTGTATATTTGGGCTACATTGTAGGGGGTGGAGAACTCAAGGTTGATCCCTCTAAAGTTGAGGTCATTGTAAATTGGCCAAAGCCTACAAATTGAACTGAAGTAAGAAGCTTCATGGGGGAAACACAATATTGGAGGAATTTTATTGCAAACTTCTCTCTAATTGCAGCTCCTTTACATGCTTTGACAAGTGTGAAAAGGGAATTGCAGTGAGGAGGAAGCCAACAAAAGGATTTCGACACTTTGAAAGTGAATATTAGTACATCTCTTGTTCTGGCATTTCCATATCTCCAATAGTCTTTTGAAATTGAAACCGATGCAAGTGACTATGCCATGGGGGCAATGCTAATGCAGTACAAAAAACCCATATTCTATCATTCTGAGACCTTCACTACAATAGTAATTAACTATCCAATCTATGATAAAGAATTGTATGCTTTAGTACAAAGTGTTAAAAAGTGGAAACATTACTTAATGGGAAAAGAAACAATAATACATACTGATCACCAACCATTACAGTATCTACAATCACAAACTAAGCAACAACAATCTAGGCATTTTAGATGGATGGGATTTTTACAGCAATTTCATTTGGTCATCAGATATAAGAAGGGCATTCATAATAAAGTAGTTGATATGTTATCAAGACCCCCTAGTAAAATTGCTACAATCCTTAAGCACAATTCAATTACTCATGAAAGTTACATTGAACAATATGTTGAGGAAAAATATTTTAAAGAAATCTATGCAACTTTAAGTCAGGGTAAAAGAGCAGAATAATTGAATTATCATATTAAAGACAAACTTTTGTATCATTTGGGCAAGTTATGTATTCCAGAAAGTGAAAGATTCCATGTAATCAAGGAGGCACATACTTCTCTTATAAAAGGGCATTTTGGTGTAGACAAAACAATTGCTCAGTTACAAAGGTTTTTTTATTGGCCTCGAATGCATGAAACTATGTCTAAGTATGTAAAAGGATGTACTATGTGTGCAATAAGAAAACCAAGTAACATAAATCTAGGATTGTACACTCCACTTCTTATTCCTTCTAGACCATGGGGAAGTGTATCCTTGAATTTTTTGGGGGGGTTGCCTATGTCTAGAAAAGGTCATGATTACTTGTATGTAGTTATGGATAGGTTCAACAAGATGTGTGTTCTAATTCCTTTTAAAAACAAAGTCATAGATGAACAAACAATGCAAATGTTCTTTGAAAAAGTATGGGTTCATTTTGGGTTACCTATTTCTATTGTATCAAATTGAGACTTCAGGTTCATGGGGAAATTTTGGTAAAGATTGGGGGAGCTTATGGACACTAGACTGAAGAAGAGCACAACATTTCATCCACAGATGGATGGGAAGAAAGAGGCGGTGAAAAAAACAATAGTGCATCTACTTCGGGCATATTGCAACAAACATCCTAAGCTTTGGGATGAACATTTGTGTTATGTGCATCATGCGTATAATCTAGAAAAACATTCTTCTACTCAGATATCTCCATTTGAAACATGTTTTGGATACTTGCCAAAATCTCCTTTGGATTTTGTCTTTGGGAAAGACATTGCCGCAGAGAGACACACTGATGTGGACAGGGCTACAAATTTCATTGAACGGATCTAATTGATTCATCATGCAGTACAGGAACAGTTGGATAAAATCCAAGCCAAATACAAGGCGATACATGACATGCATCGATTTGATCATCAGTTCAAAGTGGGAGATAAAGTTTGGTTATACATAAACAAGGAAAGATTGCAAGGAGAAGGTAAAAAGCTAAAACCAATTCATTATGTTCCTTTCAAAATTTTAGACAAGATTGTTTCTAATGATTTCCGGTTAGAATTGCCTCCATATATGCAAATTTATTTAGTTGTAAATGTGGAAAATTTGAGATTGTATGAGCCTCCTATGATCGAGGATCAAGGAGAGAATTTTCAGATTCCTTCCATAGAAGATTTTTCTCTTGAGTATAAATGAGTTGCAGGAAGACACCATTTTGGACAAAAAAGTTTGTACTTCTCGCAGGGGCAATGTGGATTATCTTCGAGTGGGATTGAAGGGCACAAATCCAAGTCAGGCCAAGTGGATTGAGACCAGAAAAGAAGGGAACAATATCCTCACTTATTTACCAACTGATACCAGAATTTTGGTGGTCCAAAAGCTTCCAAGTGGGGAGGATTGATCCAGGAGGATCTTTAGGTCCAGAAAATGCTCAAAAATAAAACGTTCCCGGAATTGGACAAAACCAATTCCATTGCGTCCGTATCTTCGCATTGATTTTGGCCATATATTTACTTCTTCAAACAGACACTGTATGCAAAAGTGATCACACTCTGATCAAATTCCCAAACAGAGAAAAAAAAGAAGTCAATAGGCAAAAAGTCAACACCGTTGTCATCATGTTGACATGGAATTGTCTAGAGATAACACATGGCATCTGATCATATAGTGATGTGGCAGAGGATTGTGTTACCACTTCAAGAAACTCCTTAGGGTTGTAGGCTAAGGATGCTTGGAAACTTAGAAATATTGGGTATATATGCTTGGAACAATGGGGTCTTTAATGATCAATGAAATAAACAACTCATCACACATCTAAAGAAACAATGCTTTCAGGAAACAATAATCAGATCAAGTAATTGAAAGGGGGGATGAAGAACACTATTCTTGATTGCCAAATACAACTAAATGTAGGTCTTAATGCAAGATAGAGAGGAATCCTTTAATTTCAATTCTATGAGCTCAGTAAAGAGATAACAGTCTTCATGAACTAAAATAAACTGAAACAAAGTATAGAAAAAGAAAGATGGACAACTCTGATACTGAAAACGAAAGGAAACTGAACTTATTTCTATTAAAAAGAGTCTATACAGTGGCACAAAATATCTCCCTGTTTGAACCCTTGTCTCTTAGCAAAAATAGGCATTTATAGCCTCTTACAATCAGTTTTACAGATCCTAAAAACATGGATCTGTATTTAAAAATAGCAATTCAAATCTAACTAAACAACTTGACAATAAAGGCCTAATGACTAAAATAGAATTCAAATTGTATTCAATCTCAAACTTCGACATCTATATTCTTCAGTCTTCTGGAATCCGTGGTGTCATGAAACATGCAGAGGCACCTATCTTGGTAGCTGGATTTCTTCAGGGTTCATAGTGGATAGTTGAGGAAACTTGTTTGGCATGTGGTTCCCAAAATTCCCTCAAATCTTTGATGCAGAGTCCTTTGCAAACGAGTTTTTATCCCTTGACACTTTAGAGCTTCTTTATAACCTGTGAAAAATGACCTGCTCCGTCCCTAGCTTCCAAAAATGCTTTTCCTGCTTTCCCCAGCTAACTTGCTTTATAATTCGCTGGTTAGCTGGTGAAAGCACTGCCTTTCACCAGCTAACTGGTTGCAAAATTACGTTGTGCACTGGTGAAAGCCCTGTTTGAGCCCAAAATGAACTTTCACCTCCAAAAATGCGATTTCAACAAAAACTCAATGTGTCTTTGGTTTATCCCCTTGCATGTTAACAACAACCTAAGCAAGCACTTTCAAGTCTGGGTGGGACTTTTTCTTTTGCTTTTGTTTCAATCTTCTGATTTTTATTTTGAGGCGCTTTTCTAGCCACCATAGACTGTTGTAATCTTTGGTGATCCTCTGTTTTCTTTTCTTTTCCTTGACACTTTCCCGAGCCATCTTTTCAAAGGCAGCATTGGTTTTTGCAAAGTTATCAGACATTTTTTTGTATCTTTCCTTGATTACCCGTTCTAAGACCTCCTGCTGAGCGATTACCTCTTTTAGATGCTTGATTTTCTGTGTTTTCTTCGACTTAGTTCTCTTTGATGTTTCTCCTTACTCAGTGTGAGTAAAAATCTCATAATTCTGTGCAAACTCAATTGAATGTTCAGGACTTTTGATGACAGGGCTCTCATCTTCTTGCTCCGGTTCTGAGTTTGTGTAGGGCAGGTTTAATATGTTTGTTCTCTTCTCTGTAGGATGCTCTATAGGCTGCTCTGTAGTAGTCTCAAAATTTAGCTTTTTCTTTGACCTGTGAGATTTCACACCAGAGATTCTATCTTCTGGAGGTCCTGGAAGGGTCCTCCTCTTCCTCAAATTGCTTTGAGGAGTCAACTGTTTCTTTCCACCTTTCCCCTGTTCATTTACAGGCTGAGTCTGAGTTTCAAAGCCCTCCCAAAATAGGAAATGTTGCCAGCTCCTTCCCTTCTGTCTTAGCTCCTCCATGATGATCAATTTGATAAGGCCAAAGTGGCACAGAGTGTTATTCATGCTTAGGGGTTGAGCCCTGATCTTTTTACAGACCTTATTTAAGCTCTTGTGTAGGAAAAAAGGTAAATTGAGGAGAGTTTTACCTGTGAAATGGTATAGGAGCTTGAAATGATACATCATGAGTTTGTCATACCTGCCCTCCAAGGTTATGCAGATTTGTATGCCCTTAAACAGATCCCGCCTCTCATCTTCTAAATGGGAAACTGGCATGCTCTTTTTCCATGCATTATGCCTGAACTCTTCCTTCAAATAAGCTCTGAAATTTATGTTTTTGGTGGCAGTAGTTTTGAACCAACTTTGGCCCGATCTTGGTAGGATGGTCGCTGCAGCAATGGAAGCCTCATCTACAATGATCTCCAAGGACCCAACGCGAGCCTTATTCCCGTCGAATGTTTTAGAAAAAGCTTCTATTGTTGACTGGTGACAACCATTCTGCAGCCTCTCAACAAATTCTATACAACCTGCATTTGAAAAGTGTTTCTATACTTCTGGATGCGTTTGTAGGAAAGATAGGTTGTCCAACTCTTTTCTCAGTAAATAACCGTTGCGTATCCTCGCCATATGCAACTCAAAACCTGAAACCACTCTATGCACCAATCACTGCAAACTGTTATTCGTGCTGAGGTCTTGCGCTAGTGAAAGCACTCGGCTCTGTCTTTCAACATTAGAAATTTAACTAACATTCATGAACGATGCGTGTTGGGGAAGCGATGAACCGATTTGATGTTGTCAGCCAGGTAGTACAACTCTTGTACCTGCGATAATGGATTCAAATTTGCCATTTCCGACGCCATGAGTGTGAAGCATGCGTCACTGAACAAGATCTGCTTTGAAATCCTATTTTGACGTGCAAACCTGAGTCTCATGATTATCCACTTTCACCAGCGCATCATTCTAGATTTGCATGACGTGGGATGATCGTATCATCATTAGATTTTTGAAAACGTGGATAAAATGCATGTGATTCCCGCTTTCACCAGCTAACAGCCCATGGAAAACACTCCTTAGCTGTTGAAACTCACCACTTTCATCAGCGCACAACTCGTGAGAAATACTCCTTAGCTATTGAAAGTCACCACTTTCACTGGCGCGCACCCCGTGAAAAATGCTCTTTGGATGTTTGAAAATCCCCGCTTTCACTAGCTAACGACCTGTGAGAAATGTTCCTTAGCTATTGAAAGTTGCCACTTTCACCAGCTAATCACCATCTTTTAAGCATGCGTTATCTGTTGAAAACATTTTATGAAAATTTTGAAGAGAAGAATTTTATGGGTCATCTTATTTCTAAGACAAAATCAAAACCTAAGTCTTGCAACTAGAAAAACTCAAAATCAATTTGAGAAAACTACCAATAGCCATGCTATCCACCACAAAATGTGACCATAGGGACGTGTTCATTTTGGGAGATAACATTTGGCTCCAACTAGGATGGTCATCTCCCTGTGAGGTGACCAAGAACCTAGCTAGACTCAGTAGCCTTATTACAACTAAAAACAAAAATTTGAAAAATAGTTTTGCTAGTACCATTGGGCATGGAGTTATTGAAATGACAGAAATAAAGAAAAATAACTGAAAAAGAATATGTACAAGTAGAACATGGCCTCAAAGGAATCCTTATGAGAAATAGATCTTCAGGAAGCGCCCATTGAAAGGGCCACCTGCTACTTCCTCGCCTGAAAGAGTTTGGAGAACAAAGGTTTTGTTTTGCTGCACCGTTGTTATGACAAAAGGACCTATCTAGAGAGCCTCAAATTTGCCATGTTTCCCATTCTCCTGCCTTGCTACATCCCACTTTAAATCCCCTGTTTTGAAGACATTTGATTTGACTTTCTTGTCGAAAGTTTCTTTGATTCTTTCTTGATGCAATTCTGTTTTTTCCAAGAGATGCTCTATATCTTGCTGTAGTTCTACCAAATTATGAATTCTCCTGGTCAAATCACTTGGTTCAGAATCAGTCTCTTGTAAGAACTTTGCAACTGACAATGCAAGTTGAACAGGAAATATGGCTTCAGTACCATATACCAACTTGAAAGGAGATGTACCAATTGATTTCTTACATGTAACCCTATCAGCCCACAAAGAAAACTTCAGTTTGGAATCCCAACCTCTAGCATTTTGTTCAAGCAGCTTCTTTATAATTCTGACTAAAATCTTGTTGGATGACTCAGCTAAGCCATTCCCTTGCGAATAGTAAGCCGTGGAATGCACCAGCTGGATTCCCAGCTCTTCACACAATTTCAACAAGTGTTTATTTTTGAATGCAGCAGCGTTATCAGTGACTATTCTCTTAGGGCCGCCAAATCTGGAAAATAAGTTTTCTTGCAGAAAATTTATGATGACAGTATGATTGGCATTCTGGGTGGGAATAGCCTCAATCCACTTTGTAAAGTAATCGGTGGCAAAAAGGATCCACCGGTGCTGACCACTAGAAGGTGGATGAATTTCACCTATGAAGTCTAGGCCCCACTGCTGGAAAGGCCCTATGACCACTATATGTTTGAGGGGAAGAGACTTCAGTTGTTGTTTACCTTCGAATCTTTGACACTTGTCACATGATCTCACAAACTCATACACATCTGGAAATAAGGATGGCCAGTTGTAACCAGATCTTAAGATTTTATGTGTAGTGGTTTTCCAATAGTGATGTCCCCCGCATTCACTATTATGAAATTCAATCATGACCTTAGCTGCTTCTTCTTGGTTTACGCACCTCAACAATAAACCTATGGGATTTTTCCAGAACAACAAGTTGTCATTTATGCAGAAATTTATAGCTTTGAGTTTCAAAGCCCTTCTTTGAGTTTTTGTCAAATCTGATGGGACTGATAAAGTTTGCAGAAAATGAATAATATGGCTGTACCATTTGCAATCAGCTAAGTGAGCTGAGACCTGCATTTCTTCACCTTCCTTATTCTCTGAATACTGAACATTTTCTGCATTGATACTCATCAAATTTATTTCAAGCAGCCTGCAATTTTCCTCTGCCAGAAGTTTGGCAAGACCCTGACCCTTCACAAGTTTTACTGGTTTGATTTCAACATCGAATTCAATCAACCTTGCTATCCACTTACTCCTTTCTCCATCTATGTCGGGTTGGACAAGCACATCTTTAACTTAACTGGAGGGAACGAAAGCTATTACCTTTGCTTGAAGAATGTAAACTCTGAAAGCTTTCAATGACTTGACAAGTGCATATGCTTGTTTCTCCAACAATTCATACTTTACCTCTGCATCCCTCAAGACCTTGTTGAAGAAGGCAACCGGCTGCTCCAGATCATCGACATTTTTCTGCAAGAGTACTGCTGCGATTGTATCACTTGAAGCAAATGAAAAAATGTAAAATACCTTGGAGAAATCGGGGCTGATCAAAACAGGGGCTGTTGTTATGGCTTCCTTGATGGAAGTGAATGAATGTCTAGCTGCTTCAGTCCATTTTACCTCAGAGTCCTTTCTCAACATAGCAGTGATATGATTTGTGAGTTCAACAAAATTTACTATAAACCTTCTGACAAAGTTTATAGTCCCAAGGAAAGACTGAATGTCCTTCTTTGATCTAGGAAGAGACAGATTTTTTATTTCTTCTACCTTCTTTGGGTCAATTTTTACCCCATCAGCTAAAACAATATGCCCAAGTAATTTCCCTTCCTTAAGTGTAAAATTTGATTTTTTTGGATTAAAAGAAATGCCATACCTTCGACATTTCAGAAATGTCCTTTTTAAGTGTTGCAAATGAAGTTCATGGCTGCTTGAGAAAACGGTGATATCATCGAGATATATCAGGACAATTTTATATTTCTCTCCAACGAAAGCAATGTCCATTTCCCTTTGGAATGTCGCTCCTGCATTCATCAATCCAAAGGGCATCTTCTTGTTCATAAACGTAACCCATGGAGTGGTAAAAGCAGTCTTTTCTTTGTCGTCCGGATGGACAACAATCTGGTTGTATTCGAAAAACCCATCAATAAAAGACATCACCTTTGAGGAGTCAACTGTTTCTTTCCACCTTTCCCCTGTTCATTTACAGGCTGAGTCTGAGTTTCAAAGCCCTCCCAAAATAGGAAATGCTGCCAGCTCCTTCCCTTCTGTCTTATCTCCTCCATGATGATCAATTTGATAAGGCCAAAGTGGCACAGAGTGTTCTTCATGCTTAGGGGTTGAGCCCTGATCTTTTTACAGACCTTAGTTAAGCTCTTGTGTAGGAAAAAAGGTAAATTGAGGAGAGTTTTACCTGTGAAATGGTCTAGGAGCTTGAAATGATACATCATG
>JASDQU010685331.1:6316-19873 GCA_032191745.1 Picea mariana | reverse complement strand
TAGAAGTAAGATAAGTGGAAATTTTTGTTTATAGAGTATGGATCTAGGTATGTTTAATAGAGTTTGTCCTAGTTTGAAAACTATGGTATTAATAGATGAAAGAAGGTTTGATATGAGTAGATCTGATAAGAATAGTGAAAGATATGTTATACCTATGCATAGAAAGAATGTTTGGACTAACAAATGGATGCAGGATCCTAGAGAGAATTTGTTGCAGGTTAGCTCCTATGCTCCCAGCGCGCAGTACAAGAGAAGTTGGGGATCATTTAAAAGAAAGAGAGGATTAACCCTCTGTTACAGCTACAGAAGACCCAAACATATTGCTAAGGAATGCCCTAGAAGAAGACCTACCTGTCTTTGTTGCAAGGCTATGGACCATGAAGTGTTGGATTGCCCTAGAATGATTGCTAAAGTTGAAAAAATGAACCTAAATCAAGAAAACCCTAAGGAACATCCATGAATGGCAGAACCCCAGAAAGAATTAGGGAAAGTATTGTTACATATGAAAGAAACCCTGAATGGCCACCGACATGTCATCTTATTAGAGATCTTCAAAGAAAAAGAATGCATCGAAGTAAGAATAGGAGACTTCTACATTAACTGTGTTCTAGATGAGGAAGAACAGGTGAATATCATGATAGAAAGATCTTGGAAATCTATAGGGAGGCCTGCTATGACTCCCTCATTAGGAGGAATAGGGTTATTCAGAGGGAAACTCATAAACCTATGTGGAAGGCTCACCCAGATACCTATGAATGTCAATGGAACTTTGACAGAAACAAAATTTGAGATTATTAAATTTGTTGAAGACGGTGCCCCATTTACCATGTTACTACGAAAACCTTGGATTGATAGAGATCAAGCTAGACAAAAGGAAGAAGAAGAAGTTTTGGAGAAGAAGAAACAAGAGTTGAAAGATTTCATGACCAAAAGGATCACACACTTGATTGAAGAACAGGAGATCAGATCAAAGTTATTTAACGCTAGAAACCTAGATGTCGAAGCTTAGAGAACACTAGAGGATCCACAAAAGACTTAAGTACCTACCCCAGACAAATAAGGAGTATTATCCAGGAACCCTAGGGAAGAATATCAACATCGTGAAGTAACTATGACCAAAGAAGATAAGAATCAGAATGGAAAAATAACTACCGAGATGAAGCTCACTGGAAAGAAGGCTAGAAATCTAAGTAAGAAGAGAGATAAGTTTGAAAAGCTGTAGAAGGTTTCAGAGGGAACTTCACAGACAGAAAATTTGTAGAATTGGAGCTTTTCCAGGATATCGGAACAACGACACATGGCACTTCGCCATGACGAAGCAATATAGTCGTTGGGGACATTATAACCGTTCGATCAACGCTCTAAATGTGAAAAAAGGCAATTATGGTTTGTCATCAGACTATTGGACCACACCATAATGGGTTGAACAAGAGTTAATGGAGGCTCATACCCCTTGCAAGAGAACTGTAGTCAAGTTACCTATTTATCCCGTCATGCCATGCACTGATAACACTTTTGCTAATTGAGAATTAGAGCCCACAAACTAAGCTGATTTTATACAGTGATCACCGTGCCCTTTCTCTCTATATTATTATTGTGTCTAAGTTGTTCCCCGAACCCATGATTGTTCACCCTGAGTGTGTATGTTAGAAGAATTGAGTGCCATAGAGAAAGTTGTCAAAGAATTTTTGATCAACTTGATGACTGAGAGAGTCATGTCAATGTCTGAAGGTATCCAGGCTTCATCCATAAGAACAGTGCAAGCGTCTTCATCCACTGCTCGAGCTAGACCATCCCAGCCAGCAGATGAAAAGAAAACCAATAACAGAGACAATATCATGAATTCTAAGTTGATTCTAAGCATATTTCCCACCTACCTACCACCTATGAGTGATGCAATCAATCGAGACAGTGCCTAGAGAATTTGAGTATGCTTTGGTCACTATGTACCTCCCAAAGGGGATACGCGTAGTTCACGTAGATCAAGAAAAGATTGCAGCACTGAAGTTTAGCGACTTCAGCCTTAGGGACAGGAAGGTCTACAACATGCTCGCCCCACATAAGTACCTAACCAAAACAAAGGGAAATAATTTGAAGATAGTTCCCTAGTCATGGACTATGAACCTTGCGCAGTCCACACTGCTCAATGTCATGAATATTCCTCACTTCAGAAGGCACCAAGAAGTGAATGCATGCATCAAGCTGCTACTGTCCTGTTACCTTGGCGGATACTTGTGGTTAAACCATCGTATCATAGTGAATCCGACATTGATCAATCAAATCACAAGGATGAGTATGCAAGTCCCTGACCCACAAGATTTCTACCCTGGAAAAGCCATGGACCGCACTCTCACACAAAGGATCAAGGAAACTTATGGAGATTTCAAGAAGGGAACATGAGGCTACAAGGTAGCCTCTATCCAGAGCGGTGCAGTGTTCCTAGCCTGTCAATTGATCGCAGGAAAGTTAGTCCACAAGAACCAACCCACCCAAGTGACTGGAAAGTTAGTTCGCAGGAACTGACCCACCTAAGAATCGACCTCGCAGGGAAGTGCGTGGAGGGCCTACAAATGAATTGGGAGAAGCACCTAGTGAACCAATTGGAACTGGACTGTAGGGAAGTGCAAGATCAGGGATATGAATTCCACTTCAGCTGGATTTTGATCCTGGTCACTTTCATCGCCTAGGAGATGCCGAAAGGTGCGACCTTCCTAGACATCGAGCCTTTTGAACCTCTGGTCGTGAAGTTCAGTACACTATGGTATTCCAATGACATGAAAAATAAATGGCAGTCAAATGTCATGTTCCATACCTATTATAACCAGCTAAAGACAGTGATCTAGTCTGAGCCTTGCATCACGCTAAATACTCTCCACAGGTTTCAGCCTTTAATGAAATTCAGCGTGGACCGCCATTTCATTTATATTACAGTGTGTGTTGACGAGCACAAGCAGCAACTTCAGTCTTACTACAAGCTGACAGAGAAGGACTTAGAATATATTACTAAAGACTGGTCAGTGGAACTCCTCATTCCAGTAGATCCTATGGAGATGTCTGACATTGACAGTCCAGAAGCAGTGCATGATACACCTGGACCCAGCAAGACAAAGAAAAATGAAGAAGCCCAAGACGTAAGAAGTACCTCAGTAAAGACTGCTTCCATCTCACCTGAGCAAGGAGGAGATGGTGGAGAGATAGATGGCGTAGAATTTGACCAGAAGAAAGGTGAGGTTACACCACCTAGAGACAAGGAGGATCCCTCGAAGAAAAGGAAGGTTTCCCCCCAAAGCCTTCTTCCCAGAAGAAATTGAGAGCATCTATGACCAAAATGCAGACTACTCTCACCTCAGATGACTTCAATTTCATTGTAGAAGCACTGAACAATGATTTGTTGGAGATAGAAGAGAAGTAAGAGGCTCAGTGGGGGGAGATATACAATCAAATTAAGGTTGAACTTCAAGGGGTGCAACAAGCACTACAGTCTAGCCGCGCAATTTCCACTGTGCCTCTACAATTGGAAACACCAGAACTGGGAGATGAGCCAGCTCAACTCCACCGAATCACTGACAAAGTTGAATCTAGCCTTCGATGAGCACAGGAGGAAACATCTCAAGACACCCATGCTTTAGCACAAGTACAAGAATACCTTCTAGAGAAATGAAATGCTGCAGAATGGGAAAATCTTTCTCTCCAAGAAAAGTGGGATGAATAAAGAGCACAACTATAGCAAAGCAAGAAACAGTTTCTCACAGAGAAACTCAAAGTAAAGGAAAGGTCAACAGAGCACTTCGCTCTGTGACAGTCATCGAAGTAAAGGCCGAAGAGAGAGTTCCACAGAAAGTAGTGCAACTTGAAGAAGTGATTCAACAACTACAGCAACACATAGCATATTTGGAGCTACATGCAGTGCCCGACACCCTACATGATGTAAGATATCAAAGGTAAGTAACTACCCAGAGCGTAGTTGAGAGATTGAAGGCTCTTGTCGGGGAGTGCAAGCAGTTGAGTAATCGCAGTGCCCAAACATATGAGAACCTCACTGAGAACCCAGGGTTATAGGCACTAGAGTCACAGCTCCAAGAAGTGAAGCAGCACACAGACACACTAGAGGCGTAGTTGAAGACCCTATCAGTTGTAGACAGAATGAAGAGATCTCAAGAGAAATGCACCACCTAGCAGTAGATCCATACGATCTAGAAAAAAGTTATGGAAATAACTCAAGGGCTCCAACCTATGAAAGATAAGGCCTATCAGTTGTTTATAGAAGTTGAACGCTGAGGAGAAGATCTAGAACAGGTTATCACCATAGCAGAACAGTGCCTAGAAGGGACACTGAATGATGCAGTGATCTAGGAGTTCTCCAAGCAAGAATTTGTAGCAAAGAAGCAGGTTGAAGCAGCTCGAGGCATTCGAGGTAGAAATAGTCATACTAGAGTGACTCGGGATGAGTCACAGGTGAGTGTTGGGGGCATGTTGGCCCTTGACCAAGTTTTGGGAGATTCTTGGTCATGTTGACCTATTTTGGGACTTTGATAACCTATAGAAGGAGGAGCGCAAAATGAAGCAGAGATCATGGGATCTTGGCCCCTTTTTGGTTCCTTTTTGGGTTTTGGGATTATGTAATGGGATTGGGATGTCGTCCCATGGGTTTACCCATGTTTAGGCCTATTTTATAATATATAAATAGACACCTAGGCTAGATAGAAGCAGGAATGCATCTATTTGATGTTAGACCAATTGTGCTAAGTGCTAGCAGCTAAGTGCTAGTGTGGATTGTAAGGGATTTATGCCTACTATGAGAGACTTGCAGAGCTAAGTGCAAGTGGTTGTAACATAATAGTGGAAGGATTTGTGTTGTAACGCAAGGAAGAAGGATCTAGCGAGCTGCGTAGATATTTATCCTATGCGGAGTAGGGTTTTGAGGCTCTGTGCTTGTAACCGATTGACTAAAGACAATAAAGAAGAAGAGTTGGTGGACGTATCCCCAGGGTGGGGGTCAACCACGCAAATACTTTTTTATGTTGTTTTGTGCCGTGTCTTTATGTGTTCACATGTTATTTGCTAAGTACTTTGATATGTTTAGATAGATATACTTATGCTTTGTGCTTATGATATGTGAGAATGTTAGATCTGATCTATATGGCCATGCTTAGTGCTTAATATGCTCGATTTGATCTATTTACCTATGCTAAGTGATTAAATACATTAGATTAGTGTGGATGTTGTGAAGCCCTGTTTTATCAGCGAAGTGGATATTGATTTCATATTGAGGAACTGACGGTGCTAAGTGCTTTATTAAGTAGTACAATCACATATATGTGTCCCAGATAAGGTTGCATACACCTAAGTCTTGCAACCATCCCTGCCTCTACCTCGGGTGAGACTTCATCTGCTTCACAGTTGTTGTCGAAAGGGCCAGTAGTTAGGGCTTTGTTGGTGCGTTGTTGTCGTTTTGAACCCCGGGTCTTCCCCTGTGCCAACAGAGCATTCTAGCAACATTCTAATAGGCCATTCCACTCACCTCTTGAGGGAATAGGCATTGATTTATTGATCATTTTCTTTCTTTTCTACCATTGTAAGAAGAACTCTCCATTAGGGAACTGTCTGTACAGGGGAAGACCCAGGGTTCAATGCTTCAATAGTGCACCAACAAAACTCTAACTATCGACCCTTTTGGCAACACCTAAGAAGCAGATGAAGTCTCACCTGAGGTAGAGGCAAGGGTGGTTGCAGGACTCAAATGTATGCAACCTAGCTGGGACACAGATTTGTGATTACACCACTCTAACCAAGCACTTAAAAATTAACATTCATCGATATTTAACCTTTATTCATATCACAGATCCAAACCCCAATTACATAGTAGAGCAGTATTCAACCAGATCTAACACATCTAAGAACTTAGCATATGGAAAGAGATCAGATCTAGAATTCATTCACATTACTAAGCACTAAGCTAGTATACCAGATGCATCATACATAAATATATTGACACTAAGCATAAATCACATCACTAACATACAACATAATGCACAAAGCAACCATAACACAATATATGCGTGGTTCACCCCGGTGTGGGGCTACGTCCACCAACTCTTTGTCTTATTTATTATCTTATGTCAATCTCCTTACATGCACAAAGCCTCAGAACTCACTCTGCATTGGACATGAGATCTATGTGCACCTCGCCAGATCCTCCTTCCCAAGTTAGGTTTAAGCACAAAGCCTTCTTATGATCTATACACGAGCTTCTTACAGTCACTTGCACTTAGCTCTGCAAGTTCTTAACACATAGCATGCACAAAGAATCCACAAATATTTGCACTTAGCACATTGGCCTCCTTACCCTTAGCATTTCCTACTTACATCACCTAGCTTTATATTTATACATTACAAAATGGGCCTAGACATGGGTAAACCCATGGGCCAACATCCCATACCTGTTACATAAACCCTAATTCCAAAATCTGCCCTGAAAAGGGGCCAAGATCCTGCGATCTCTGCTTCAACTTGCGCTCCACCTTCAACCAGCCTGTCAAAGTCCAAAAAGAGGTCAAACATTACCAAGGATCTCCAAAAATTGGTCAAGGGTCAACAGGCCCCCAACACTCATCTGTGACTTCTCCCAACTCACTCTAGTCTGGGTAACTCTGCCTCAAAATCCTCGAACTTGGCTCGAGTTGCTTCAACCTATTGTTGTGCCAAGGCCTCCTGCTCGGTGAACTCTTGAATAACTACCTCATTCACAGGTCCTTCTATGCATTGTTCTACCAAAGTGACTACTTGTTCTAGCTCTACTCCTCAACCTTCAATCTCCTCAAAAAGTAGGCAAGATGCATCCTAGAATGGTTGGAGCTTCTGAGTCACTTCCATGACTTTGCTTTGTATGGCATGGACCTATTGCTGAGCCATGTGTTTTTCTTGGGATCTTTTCATCCTCTTGGCTATTGATAGGAGTTTCAAATGTGCTTGTACTGTTTTTTCTTGTTGCTTTTCTTCCTGGATTTGTAACTCTAGCGTTTTTAGTTCAGGGTCCTCGGTAAGTCGCTCATAAGTCTACGCACTGCAACTGCTTAGATATTTACATTCCATGACTAATTTTTTGATCCTTTCAACTGTGCTATGGGAAGTTGCTTCTCTCTGGTCTTGCACTTCCTATGGAGTGCTTGGCACTGTTTGTATCTCTAGTTCTATGACCCTCTGTTGAAGCTGTTGAATGGAATATGTAAGCTTCATGACTTGATTCACTACCGGGTCTTTTTCTATATACTCCAAGCCTATCACAAAGCAAAGTGATTTTTTGACTGCTTCTTTATCTCTGACCTTCTCTGTGAGCAGTTGTTCTTTCTCCTGCTAGATTTGCACTTTATTTTCTTCGAACTTGGTTTGGAGGTCGTCCTTCTCCTGCTGCGTAACTCGATGTTTCTCTATGATTTCCTCTCGTGCTTGCTTTAGGGCCATTGTGGCCTATTATTTTTCTTCCTTCACTCAACGAAGGAGAGCTTCTGTTGTGTCAACTATTCTATAGAGTTGGGTAGGCTCATCTCTCAACTCTAGTTCTTCTGGTAGCAGGGGCGCAATGGGAACTGCGCGGCTGGAGTGAAGGGCTTGTTGTACTCCTCTCAGGTATGTCTCAATTATACCATACATGCCTTCTTGTTTGGATTCAGTTCTCTTCAAAATATCTTTTGAGGCATCTAATATAGCTGTGATAATGAAGTTGAAGTCATCAACCATAAGTACAGTCTGCAGCTTCATCTTACTTTCTTTGGACTTCTTCCACGATGTAGGTTTCGTTGGGGAAACCTTTATTTTATTGGATGTATCTACCTCTTCAAGGGGGTTCCTAGGTGGTGTTACTTCAAGCTTCTTCTTCTTGTCTTCTTCCCCTTCTTTCTCTTCTTTTTCCACTTCATCATCTCCTCCTCCTCTAGGTGAATCTGATGTAGTCTCTTCTAATGTGTTGTGTGTTTCTTGTACATCTTCCTTCTTTTTCTTCCTACTTCTGCTAGGTGCATCATACTCTTTGCGAGTAACCATGAGCAGTTGATGGGGAGGCTTGCACTCCTCATGTCGATGAGTCTTGGATGCCTACGTACATCACCTTCTTAGCCATGAGGTCTATTAGAATCTCTTCGATGGCTTTTTCTATTGTGCTAATTTCGTCTGGAATGCACACTCGAGATCTGATTTCTCGGGTCAGTGAACAATACTCACTGTAATATATTGGATGGTGAGGTATCAATGATCACTATGTGAAATCAACTAGTTCTCTGTGGGCTCAGATAATCACAATTGGAAAAAGTGTTCTCGGTCCAATGCTCGACGGGATAAATAGATAACACTGTAACAATTTCTTTCAATGGGTCACAAAGCCTTATTCAATGCAATTACATCTGTTATGGTGCAGTCCTAACAGTCCAATGGTGAAATTTCAGGCCATAACTACTTTTCTAACCATTCGGGAGCATCGATCAAATGGTTATAATGCCTCCAACAGTTGCATTGCTCTGCCATGGTGAAGTGCCATTCTGTGATGTATTGATATTCCGGTGAAGTTCAAATTCTGGAAACCTTCCTTCTGTGAAGTTCTTTCTAGAGCTTCTTGCAATTTTTCTAACGTTTCCCTCTTCTTACTAAGATTCTTGGCCTTCTTTCCTATGATCTAAATCATTGGTTTCCTCTTTCCATTATCATTCTTATCTCCTCTTGGCATGATAACTTCGCACTGTGGAGGGTCTTTCATAGGGTTCAAAGGTAATACTTCTTCTCTTTCTGGGGTAGGTGCTCTACACTCTTATACAGACAAGTGTCTCCAGTATTCATGTGTCCTTTCAACTTCGACGTCCATATCTTTGGTCTTTAGTAGCTTCGACTAGTTCTCTTGTTCTTCCAGTAAGTGTGCTATTCTCCTAGCCATGAAATCTCTTATTTCTTTCTTTTTATGTTCTAGATCCTCCTCTACTTGTTTCCTCTGTATTTGATCTTTCTCAATCCAAGATTTTCCTAGAAAGATAGAAAATGTAGTGTTGTTCTCAAAAAAATTCACGATCTCAAATTCTTCTTGTGTCGAAGTGCCATGACCACTCATAGATATCTGGGTAAGTCTTCCATATAGGGTTATCATCTTTCCTCTAAATAATCCTATTCCTCCTAATGAAGGAACCATAGCAGGATTTCCCAAAATTTCCCAAGTTCTTTCTGTCATGATACTCACCTGTGTTTCTTCATCCAGGACACAGTCTATGTTGAAGTCTCCTATTATTGTTTCTATGTACTCTTTCTCTTTTAAGACCTCTGATAATTTGATATTTCTATAGTCATTCAAGGTTTCTTTCATCTGTAGTAATACACTCTCTAATTCTTTCTGAGGTTCTATCATATCCTTAGTTTCTTGGCATGTCTCATATTTTTCTTGTTTCATATTCATATTTTCAACTTTAGCAATCATTCTAGGACAATCCAAAACTTCATGGTCCATAGCTTTACAACAAAGACAACTAGGTATTCTACCAGGGCATTCCTTAGCAAGATTTCCTAGTCTACTGCAACTGTAACAAAGGGTTAATCCTCTCTTTCTCTTAAATGATCCCCAACCTTTCCTGTATTGCGCACTAGGATCACAGTAACTAGCCTGCAAAAAATTCTTTCTAGGATCCTGCATCCATTTGTTAGTCCAAACATTATTTCTATGCATAGGGATAACATATTTTTCATTATTTCTATCATATCTATTCATATCAAATATTCCTTCTTCTAATTGTCACCTAGTTTTCAGATTAGGAAAAAATTTATCAAACATACCTAGATCCATTCTTTCGAAACAAACATTTTCACTTATCTTACCTTTCTCAGAGCACAAAGCTTCAAGGTCTTACCTATTTTATTTATATTAGACTTCTATTCTCAGCACAGATCTTCACAAGTCAATTTTGTGCACTAAAGCAACAGATCTATGCACAGAGATTTCTTTTCTTCAATTCCCAACAATCATAGTTTCAGTTCCCGGCAATCATAGTTTCAGTCCCGACAATGGAACCATTTGTTGGCATAGGGGTAGACCTAGGGTTCAACACTTCAACAACACACCAACAAAACCCTAACTATCGACCCTAACTACTATCCCTTTCGACAACACCTGCGAAGTAGATGAAGTCTCACCTGAGGTAGAGGCAGGGGTGTTGCAAGACTCAAATGTCTGTAACCTAGATGGGACACAAATCTCTTATTACACCACTCTAACCAAGCACTTAGAAATTAACATTCATCAGTATTTAACCTTTATTCACATCACAAATCCAAACCCTAATTACAGAGAAGTGCAGTATTCAACAAGATATAACACATCTAAGAACTTAGCATATGGAAAGATATCATATGTAGCATTCATTCACATTACTAAGCACTAAGCTAGTATACCACATGCATCATACATAAAGATATCGACACTAATAATAAATCACGTCACTAACATAAAACATAATGCACAAAGGAACCATAACACAGGATATACCTGGTTCACCCCAGTGTGGAGCTACGTCCACCAACTCTTCATCTTATTTATTATATTTTGTCAATATCCTTACATGCACAAAGCCTCAGAACCCACTCCGCATAGGACAAGATATCAGCGTGCACCTTGCCATATCCTCCTTCTTCGAGCTAGGTTTAAGCACAAATCCTTCTTACGGTCTATACACAAGTTTCTTACAATCACTTGCACTTAGCTCTACAATTTCTTAACACATAGCATCCACAAAGCATCCACAATTGTTCGCACTTAGCACATTGGCCTCCTTACCCTTAGCACTGCCTACTTACATTGCCTAGATTTATATTTATACATTACAAAATGGGGCTAGACATGGGTAAACCCATCGGTTGACATCCCATACCCGTTACATAAACCCTAATTCCAAAAACTTCCCCAAAAAGGGGCCGATATCCCACGATCTCTGCTTCAACTTGCACTTTGCCTTTGACCAGCCTATCGAAGTCCCAAAAGAGGTCAAACATGACCAAGGATCTCCAAAACTTGGTCAAGGGCCAATAGGAACTCAAGATCCCTCCCAAGGAAGAAGAGGGGACCCATAAGTCCTCATTTCTCTATGGTTTTTTTACAACTAATACAGTTATCCATTGGTGGCATAATCTTGGTCATTGGTTTATTTTTTATGGTTCTAAGAGTTTATTATGCATTCTATTTTTATTTCCTTAATTGTTTTTAGTTTGTTTACTTGTTTATTTCATGTGTTTGGCTTGTTTAACTCATGCACCAACATATGTCTTGTCTATTAGGCCCAACTAGGCATGCAAGTGCCCTTGTTTTGTTCACCCAAGTGACAAAACAGACACAATAGATTGGCGACCATACTAGGGAAAGGTATCAATTTCCACTCTATTTGGGCTTAGAGAGCACTTATTTTTTATCCTTTTGTCTTACACGTACCAAAACTAGCCTAGCCTTATCTGTCAAGGGCTATATTTCAAGTTGGAGTAGGATAATTTCACTCAAAAAATTTCCCCCTGATGTGTATTAGAATGTGCATGGGTATTACATCCCACATATGCACACTCAGCGCATTCTGTGCCCAAAAGGCTTATTGTTATCACTGAAATTTCATCTGCAAATGGTCACAGGAATCCAGCATCTCCAAACACTTATTAGTTCATTCATGGCCCAAAAAATGCATTTCCAAAGGGCACAAACTATACAACTGGTTATAAAATCAACATGCGCTCATAAAATAAAGAAAGTGCGTGCACGTGTGCCAAACAAAAACACGGGAAAAGTGCAAATGTGCCCGATGCGCGACTATGTATGCAAAAAGTTGCGCACACCTGAGAATGGTGCATTTATGATTCTGGTAGGCCTTCCACCCACTTTTGGTTCAGCTCCCAAGTTGATTTGACCCTCAAACCTGAACTAAATCCGAGTGGAGGGCTGGTCAAAGACCTAAAGGTGCCCTAAAGCGCCCCTTGTTCACACTAAAGACCAGTTGGATAATGCCTCAAAGATTTGCTATAAAAAGAGGCGATGGGTGCACTATATTTCCAAGAATCTATTTGTATTGTTATGCTAGCTCTATTCTCCTACAAGGAACCTCTTTTCTTCTTGGAGCATGCTAGCTTCATTTCATTGAGTTATTCACCTCACCTCTTGAGGGAATGAACTTTAGATTTCTTCACCATTTTCCTTTTAGTTTTCCATTTGTAAGAATATCTCTCACATAGGGGATTCAAGAGCCCTCCCTTGGAGGAAAAGGGGACCCATAAGTCTCACTTTCTCTTTGGTGTTTTCCCACTAATACAATCTATCCATTGGTGGCATGAATATTGGTCAATTGTTTGGTTGATTTTGGTTCTAATTTCCTTATGCACTTTAGTTTTGCTTCTTTAGTTGTTGTTAGCTTAGTCATTTGTTTATTTCATGTGATTGAGTCATTTGATTCATACACTAACTTCTGCCATGTTCAGTTGACCCAAATGGACTTGCAAGTGTCCCTCTTTTTCTCATTCAAGGGGCGAAAATGATACAACAGATTGGTGACCATACTGGGGAAGGTATCAATTTCCTCCCTATTTGGGTTGTTTGAGCACTTATTTATAACTTATTTACCTTGCAGGGATCATAACCGACCCAATATTACCTACAAAAAGCTAAATTTAGATCCGGAATAAGAAAATATCATTCAAAATTTTCTTCCTGGCCGCATATCAAAACGTGTGTGGGTTTTTCATCCCACAGGCACGTCTTTCGAGCACATGCACCAACAACATTGTGTTTCTCAGCGCATTATATGCATAGTGTGCCAACAAGTCATTGTTTCTTTATGCATTGGCACCACATGCACCTATGTCTACTCTGTGACCCATGCATCTTTTCAGAAATCCAACATTGTAAGGGTTTTTTGTGATATTTTGAAGGGCCCTAGCCTTGTCAATATTGATTCTATGCAATTTGTAATATGTACCACACTTAGATTCCCTGTCCACATGAAGGGTTAGTCAAAACATAGGCACTTAGGGGGTTAAAAACCATATTTTTTTTTCTTTTTGCTTTGAGTTTCCACATGGATGGCGCATTTTGATTGTAAAAGTTAAGTTGGAATCATTCACTATCACATATATAAACACTTGCATTGGGACCAGAAATCAAACTTCAATCATCGAGTATGCTCTTCTCTCACACCATAGAGCGATCTTGAGAATCAGAAAAATGATTGAGGGAAGATTTCATCTCCCTTAAAACCAAAATCTTTAGGAGAGGACAAAGACCCCCTAGGGCCCCTCTTAGTTTCTTTTCAAAACATATTAAATTTGTAAGGTCCCATACATGCCCACATGTTGCAAAGTTAGATAGTTTTTGAAGCTACTTTCTGAGTTTACATCACTAGGGGAGTTTAAATATTATTGTAACGGGCCCATACATGCCCACATGCTTGCAATCTAGGATAGTCTTTTGAAGCTTTCTTAGATTAAATCACACTATGGAGTTTAAACGATTGGTAAGGACCCACATGTCCACATGCTAGTTCTTTAGGGACTTTAAAATTC
>JASDQU010685330.1:42560-69645 GCA_032191745.1 Picea mariana | reverse complement strand
CACGAACAAAGAACCAATTGCAAATCCTATCACTCAACTGCAAGAACAATTTTCTTCACAAGATGAGAAGAATCCTTCCGATAATGTTGAACAAGCTAGGGAGGTAGAATCTATTGACCAGGTTCTTAATGACAACCAAATTAGTTTTTCCTCTGAATCATTGTATTTTCAGTCTTCAACCAGTATGGAAGAAGATTCGTTTCTGGCTCAAGGTGAATATCCTCATTCTTGTAACTCATGCTCTAATCAATATTTAAAATCAGTCATTGAAGAACACTTAAGCGACGAAAATCATCTTAAACATTCTAGTACTCCTATGAAACTGATTAGAGAAGAAGATATGCAACTAGAAGAAGAAACCTTAAACCTTCATCCTCAAAATGCACTGTCCACAGGAAAGAATTGATGTTTGTCACATAAATTTTGAAGTATCTATCACATAGAAGGCAAATCCAGATGATCATATTATGTTGAGGAATTCGTCACCAAAATAGACTAAGATTTTTAAAGAAAGTGAAGAGAAATGTCTTGACAATACCATTTTTAATTATCGCAGTTCAAGAGATTATTTTCATGTGCTTATTTCCGATTCCTTTTATTTTTTATATCCTGGTCTATTCCTAGAATCTGTTGGACTTGACATCTTACCTACAACATCCTACTCTTTTCCACCACAATCATATCCTTTCAATATGCTAAATTTTGGTGAAATCAATTCCAAACCTAACATTGATAAAGTTGGATTTGATGCTTGTTCACTTTCATCACTCATATGGGAAAAGGACATGTTGTGAGATGATTTTACACAGTTTATTGTTGAAAAAGACAATGCACTGTATTTTATGAAGATCAAACATTATACATTTCATATTCGTTCTTTGATTAGCTCGAATCTTAATGTTTACACTTCACATCTTGAAATGATCAATCTCATCAAAAGAAGCATCCAAACCAATGATCTGACTAACGTCACAAATCCTCTTATGATGATTTTCCCATATTTGTTTCATCAAAGTCGTGGTTTGAATCCTCATTTTTGTGACAGGATCTTAGGATGGCTTGAATATTCATATATAACAAATTTTCATAATAAATATAAAGTTATGCTTGCTTTCTTTTTACCTAAGTATCTTGGAAGTAGGCGTGACGTATTTCTTTTAGATCCTCCATGTGAAGAAATTAATGAACACTTAGAGAATTGTCAGGAGGATGGGGCATTTCAGCCTTGGCTGATGGTTATTTCATTTCCTCGTAATCTTGACAATTTTTTTAAACTTCCTTACACTCGCCCATGCCATTATGACCCTTATCATGAAAAGATTACACAATGGCTGGAGGATTCGTACAACAAGAATATTCAAGGAAATGGTAAGATGATGCTTACTTCGTTTTTAGATCATGATTATGAAGGTAAGTGTGATATGTTTATGTTATCATTCTTATTAGTAATGCTTGATTTTGTTTCCATTATAGGATTGGAGTTACTCCGATGGCTACATTGGAAGCATGACTTCACGTAGTATTCTGATTTGTTTAATAGTTAGAGTAGGTTTAGGAATAGGTTTTCTTTCAGTTGTATTTCTCACTATTTCTCTTTGTAATAATGCAGTCATGAACAAAAGTGGGCATACCACGAAAACCATAATACGACTGTTGTCAGGGAAGTCCACTTGATCCTTTTCTCTTTTCTTTTAGTTGAACATTTATTTTCAAAAACACAGTATTGTCATGAAAATCTTAAATGTAAAGTAAAGAGATAAATAAATCTGAATCAACCCTGACCCAAGGTACCACGAGTAGGACTGCTTTCACATCAAACAAGATTTTTCTACTTTCTTTCAGTCTCCCAAGGGATTTTTTGCATGATGTTTTCAGATGCACCTTCTGTACATATTTTTTTTGTTTGGATTTCTTTGCTTTCCAATTTTTCTTCGTTGGTTTGTTTTGATTTTTCCTTTATACTTATCAGTCTTTCTTTTTGAAACACACATGTCTGCATCATGGGCTAGCTCAGACGAAGAAAACAAAAAATTTCCCCTCTAAAAGGACTGTTGAAAGTTGTTTAAACATCAATTCTGCTATTTCTCTGAGTTTGCAGCCATGTTGAAGATAATTTGTTGTTTGAAAAACGTTTCTTGATTTCAATCTGCAACTGAAGATATTCACGATCATCTATAAAAATTTATTTTCACGTTGTCCCTCTTCCTTAAGAGAACAACTCGAAAATGTCTCCCCGCTCTTGAAAGTCGGTTTTATTAACAAACTATTTCTAGATCTTAATGAAGGACAACTAAGAAATTTCTTCAAGGTCTGTAATTTACTAAGATGTGTCCAAAAACCAGGATTTTCAGCGTCACCCCGCTCTATTAAATATCTTTAAAACTAAATAAACCTTCAGAGAGCTGTGGGAAGTGCTTGTAAACCCGTTGGGATACTGAACAGATCTGCTGGCAGCGAGTAAATGCATGCATGACGCCAAGATAACTTTGTTGGGGTACAGAACAGGCTCGCTGGCAATGAAGCAATGCTAGGTAAAAGAAAATTCTCAGATATGGATTCTTTTTCACCTTAAATGTCCTTCGTTCTGATTTGGAACTTCTTGGTAGGATATAGATATTAGAGTGGGTTAATTGACATCCTTGTCGAGGCTATGGATGCCTGCTGGCAGCAGTGGCCCTGTCAACAGGATTGAAGATTTTAACTTTAATATCGTGACTCTCTTCTGTTAAGATTGTCATCAGTTTTCGTCTCTTTAAAATAACAGTAATCTGAAACTGGAATGAGTTATAATTATTTATGATGTTCAGACAGCTTTTCGGTTGTTTTCGATTTAAAGTTTTTTCTGATTATCCTAATCTGAACTCATTCATTTGGCAGAGATAACTGCTTCTCCCAGCGTGTCGCCATTGTTGACAGTAGTGATATAATTTCTATTTCTTATAAGATGCCTACACAGGGTCTCTAATTCTTCATTACTCGTCATGACCATTCTCGCTAAACGACATTTGTCACTTGTCACTTTTTACATATCTTACTTTCGATTTTTGTTTTCATGACTGTAAGCATGAAAACTCGCAGTTGGAATTGACACTTTGTTTCGATTTTCGATTAAAGGAAAACTGTTCATATGGTCTATTATTGAATTTTCATATTTTTCTATGAACATGATTGTTCTCCTTGTTTATAACTCCTTGGTTCTAAACATGCCTTGGTTACATAAGTGAAAGACCTCCATTCATTAATATTCAATTGATATTGATGGAGTTTTGATTCATAAAACTTTTAATTATTCAATTTTAATTGATACATTTACCTTTGTAATCAAGCTATGAATGTGTGTACTGTGGTTTTCCAAGTGTTTTGATTCTCATACGTACCCAATGCCAAACTGGCATATGAAATACAGCTTGCCATTACTCTTCTGTATGGTCTCGGGCTTCACGATTTCGTTCCCACGCATGGTGATTAACGCCTTTGCCTACCGTTTGAACTATCATAGCATTGTTTTGTTGAGGCCCAGGGCTATGGATTTGTGGTTTTTTATCAAACCCTACCTGTAGGTTTTGTGTTGATTCCCTTCTATTCGCCATGGCTCTAGTGGTGAGGATCAAGCCGAATGGCATCCAAACCTTGCTATCGTATGATAACTCCAGGGACGATTTAGAAAGGAACGATTGGCATTTGTTCATTGAAAAATTTAATGGTTTCAATATTCGATTTGCCCAAGATTTTTCCTTGACCTTCGATGGCTACAGAGCAAAGATAGGTGACGTGCAGTTGGAAGTAACTGAATATTTCTTAAGCTAACCCCGTAATTGCCTGCCAGAGACACGTTTTTGCGTGAGCTATTCTAAGCAAACGGTTTTGAATTAGATCAAACCCTTGAAAACCCAAAACCAAAATGAGCCCTTTTACCTTCATTGCGGGCAGTTTCCCCAGAAATTGGATCGTTCCAGAGATATAGCTCGTCCTTTAGAGGTCATATCTCAGATTTTCTCTATGGCTGAAATGAGCGTTTTGGTCTGTCTGCAAGTGTTGAAACGTTTGTTACCTCTCTAGGCATGTGCCTTAGCATCCCACAGCACCCCTCACACCTGTCCATCCATGTGCCTCAGCCTCCTTCTGTGAACCCTTGATCAATCCGAAGGATTTTCAACCAGTTTGTCAGCAAGTTATACATCTATAGGACCTGTGATATTTAAAAAAAATGTAGAAGCAGCTACAGCTATCATAAATTCCAAAGTTTCTTGAAATGATTCGGTTTGTGATTTGAGGTATGAATTAGTTAGCATAATCATTTGTTGTTTTCAGAGTAGGATATGTGATTTGATTAGATAAGTTGTTTTTATTATTAGAATTAGTTTCTTTTATTTTTTAAGATTGCATGTACTATTTTAACTAGCTACAGAATCATAAGATTCTTTAGCCAGTTAGAAAAATTCGAATTGCTTGATTTGCCAATTGAAAACATATCTAAAATCTTCCCATTTTCATTTGTTTTCAGGAACCCATGATTTCCAAGGAGATATGAGGCACTGTTGAAGATCTCCCAGCCATATCATCTTTTTTTTTTTAGTAAATAGATTAGGCTGTTGTTAGTTTTGATATCTAATGGAATCAGGGAGGTTGCATCCCCCATATTTTTGGAATAGATTTGATATTATCAACAGGAAACATTTTGTTCCTGGAACCTATATAAGCATGCTATTTTTTAAACATGAGAATCATCTCTGCCTGGGGCAAGACTATGGATTTTTCACTTACAGACTTGAATGAAATATAATACTCGTCACAGCTTTAGCTTTTGTGTATTGTGGTTTTATTCAGGTCATGATTATTTCAATTTGTAATTAGATTATGATTGCTTTCACTGTCGTGGTTTACTACAAATTGATATGATAAAAATTTATATATTATCCATGTTTTATGTTCTAGATTTAACACACAACAATCATTTTGTTCAAACTTGAATTAAGAGATTTATCTTTATCTTTTATGGAACGTTTATACACAAGTTCTCACAACAGAATTTATCTTAATGTGGTTGCTTGTGAAATTATGAGATTGTTGTGATCATATCTCTTATATGTTCTATCATTCGAATTTCATCATTACTGCTTCACATTTATGAGAAGCAACTGTAGGATCTGTTGTGGGTTTACCTCATCAGACAGGGAGATTGGATGCTACACACTGAACAAATATTGGATGCAGTAACAGGTCAATTTGTTAGTTTGATTTCATTAGTTTAATGAATACAGAAATTTCCTGTAGTTAAAACATATTCTACTATCTGTGATTTCTATTATCAATTAGACACTTTGATATTCCATTTCTCGAATATAAACATTATAAGAAAACAAATCAAAAAGATTAAATAATAGCTTTACTGTTGTTTAAAAAATCAATTTATATTCGATTTTCACGGATTTAGATTAAAATTTGTATTTTGTACATATTATATATATATTAGAAATAGAATCATTTGTATATATTGTACATATAATAAGTAGAGTTATTTTATAAATATTAGTTAGTTAAACTGTAAATATATATTAGATCTATATATAGTTTTCAGCGATTGTTATTCATCAAGTTATTGCATTTTCTTTAGTTTTGTTTTTTCTCTTTCTTTAGGACTTATATCGACCAACAGAGCCACTAAACCCGTCAGAGTGGATTAATCCAAACGACTTGGGTTAATTAGACAACCCCGTACCGGATTCACTCCTCCAGTTGACGAGCGGTCAATTTCGCCCATCAATAGACTTCAATAACCATGACACTTACACTGACCGGTAATGACAGACTTTCAGAATCGTGTTCAGGTTTAACAATGGTTTACAAAAATAGTGTTTTTACTTCAGGGGGACACTCTCAGTAGACTGTGATCATTTTCTCTTCCTCGAAGGACTCTGACACTGTGAGGGAAGACTCTAGTATAGTGAGGGTGTGTCGAATTGACAGACTGTCTATTTTTCATAAGACTTATGACCCTAGCTTATTCAAAATGACCTTTTCTTCTTGTGAATACTATTCCACACACCAGATTATGAACTTTGGGAAAGGGAAAATGACTTCTACGGCGTAAGGGGTAATGGAATCTTGGGCCGCTTCGAGGAAGGGTATTCTTTTTCCAACGTTGTCTAATAAATTTGACCTGGACACAAAAATGGGTGAAACTGTAATTTTTGTGTCAAATACATCACAATCCCTGTCAATTAGGGCGTCTCCTTTAGAGGCAGATTCTTGATCTTTCACGGATAAAACGACAGGGTTAGTGGCCATGATGAAAAATACCTGTAACTTGGCGGATAATGTGTGAAACTGATTCACTGTTGAGCTTTAATTTCGAATGGAGGGTTTGTGCCAATTTTCAAACGTTCGAGTGCTTTGAAATATCATAAAATAATGACCGAGGTCCTCCTTTTATATGTGCCTTTCGATATCGAGGGTTGGAAAAAATGGTTTCGGGTAGATTTATTTTCGCCCCGATATGCCTCTAATGATGCCACACGTTCCCGAAATAAAACCATGGCATTTTCCTCGGTCCACCCTCAAATAATTATATTCCACGCTACTAAATTACCTGATATGTGTCTTCGTCGTTGATCTGGGCCGCTTCAATATCTACAGTCTGTCGGGTCTCATCAACTTTCAATATCAGGGATTGGAAAAAATGGTTTTAAATAGACCTCTTTTCATTCTGATATACCTCTAGTGGTGCCACATGTCTAGAAAAAAAAACCATGGTATTTTCCCCGGCCCGCTCTCACATAATTAAACGTTGTTTTATTTCACCACCCAATATGAGTCTTGGCCATTGATCTGGGCTTCTTCAAGATCTATGGTCCTCCAGGCACCACATTTTGTGCCCCTGCTATATTTATCCATATGTTGCCATATGTTGCCTTATCCTCCAAACTATCGCACTTCCATAGTGATATAGCTCCTCGTTAAATTTTCGAGACTTGGATCCTATATGAAAATTGTTATGGTGATTACATAGGCTCCAACTGGGGATGTTATCCTCCCTGTGAGGTAGAAAAGAACCATAGACTAAGTGCCTATCCAGTGGGTTGTGGTCTATTTGTGTGATCTGAATTCGCTGGTCTTTATTCAAAAACTCAAAATCTACCCAGCATAGCTCAGGGCCTTCACCTCGGGCTTCAACTATGCAACTTTATTCCAACTTATTCATGCACAAAGAAAAACACAAAATGATTATGTACAATGAATGGAAGGGGTGATGATGTTTAAATAGTGTAATGCTTGAGGAACCTGCCATTCACAGGCCCTCCTCCAACGAGGTCTATGTTAGTCTCTTGCAGTATGTAGGTTTTACTTCCATGGTATGATGAGATTTTGAACGGGCCTAGCCACATATGATCAAACTTCCTGTGCCTTCCCTTATCTTCCTTTCTAGCATCCCATTTCAATACCAAGTCTCCCAGTTTGAAATCGTCTACCTTGGTATGTCTGTTGAAAGCTTCTTTGATATTATCTTGATGCAACTGAGCATTATAGAAATCCTTTTCCCTGGTCTATTGTGCGTTGATCAACTCATCGTCTCTTCTTCGATTGGCGTCCTTTTCCGCTTCCTGCTCCTGTAACAGCTTCATCACTGACAATCCTAATGCGGTAGGAAAAATTGCCTCTATACCATAAACGATCTAGAAAGGAGATGTTGCTATGGACCTCTTTGGGGAAATTATGTCAGCCCACAGTGCCTGGATGAGCTTTTTGTGCTAGGCCTTTTTATTTTCTTGCATCAATTTTTTGATGATTCTGACTAAGATTGTATTCAAAGACTCAGCCAATCTGTTTCCTTAAGGGTAGTATGATGTAGAATGGCCAAGGGTGATGTTATAATCACTACAGAATTTTTTCATTTTCTTAGATTTGAAAGGCCCTGCATTGTCTATTATAATCTTGATCGGGCATCTGAATCTGGATAGAATATTGTATTCAAAAAATTGGATGATAATATCATCTATCACTTGCCTAGTGGGAACTGCTTCGATCCACTTAGTGAAATAATATGTCACTGTCAAGATCCATTTCTGTTGAGATGAGGATTGTGGATGTATTTCCCCTATAAAATCAAGGCCCCATTGTCTAAAAGGAACTTCCACTGAAATGGGATTTAAGGGTAGAGACTGCAATTTTCCTTTCCCATCGAAGATTTGACATTCATGGCACTTTGAAACCTCTTTATAAATGTCGGGAAAAATGCTAGGCCAATAAAATCCACCGCTCGAAATTTTATGCACAGTTGTCTTCCAATAATGATGACCTCCACATTCACCCTTATGGAACTGTTTGATGGTTTTCTCTACTTCTCTTTCTATCAAACAGCTCAATAAAATTCCCCTTGGATCTCTCCAATATAGTGATTCATTCACTATACAAAATTTGGATGCCTTCAATTTCAATAATCCGGCTTTTATCTTATTAAATTCAGGAGGAGCCTGCAAATTTTTCATCACAAAGATGATATCTACATACCATGCATAGTCAAGAAATTTCTGGGATATTTGTGGAGTCGCCTTCTCTTCTTCTGCAACCTCTGACAGGTATGCAATGAAATTTATTCCTAAAAATTTGCAATTGTTCTGTGCCATCAGCTTAGCCATCCCCTGTCCCTTGATTAACTTCATGGGTTTTATTTCAAGATCATATTCTAATAGCACTGAAATCCATTTTCGTCTCTTTCCTTCTGGATTGAGCTGAGTCAAGATGTCTTTCACTGAGCTATTGGGTACATAAGAAATGGTATGGGAGTGTAGGATGTAGACTCTGGATTCTTTCAAGTCCTTTACTAGAGAATATGCTTGCTTCTCCATGATGTCATATTTCAAAAGAGCATCCCTCAATGTCTTGTTGTAATACACTATTAGATTCTCAAAATTCTGGTCATCTTTCTGGAGTAGCACACCTGCAATTGTGTGTTCTGAGGAAAAAGAGAATAATATGAAATCTTTCTCAAAATTGGGACTAGCCAGTACAGGAGCCTTTGTCAATTCCACCTTGATGTCTTCAAAATATTTTCTAGCCTCGGGAATCCACTTTATTTCATTTCCCTTCTTGAGCATGTTGGTAATGTGTTTTATGATTTCAAAAAAATTAGGGATGAATCTCCTTAGAAAGTTCACTTTGCCCAAGAAGGATTGTACTTGATTTTTACTTTTGGGTATGCCAATTTTTAATATCCCCTCAACTCTGTTGGGGTTTACCTTTATCCCTTCCTTTGAAATAATGTGTCCCAACAGCTTTCATTCTTCCATGGCGAAATTTGACTTCTTAGGATTTAATGAGATCCCGAACTTTCTGCATTTTTGAAATGCCCTTCTGAGATGTTTGAGGTGTTCCTCATCTGAGGAAGAATACACAGTGATGTCATCAAGGTATATAACAATGAATTTGTCTTTTTATTAGTAAAAGCTATGTCCATATCTCTTTGAAATGTTTATCCTGCATTCATAAGTCCAAACGACATTTTGGAATACATGAATGTTCCCCATGGTGTGGTAAACGTCGTCTTTTCTTGACCGTCAAGATGTACCATATTCTGATTGTATCCTGAGAAACCATCTAACATTGACATATTCTGAGAGCCCACTACCTTCTGTAAAATATGATCCATTTTGGGCAATGGGTAGTTGTCCTTAAGAGATACCTTATTCAGGTTCCTGAAATCCACACACAACCTGATTTCTCCACTCTTTTTTCTAACTAGCACCAAATTTACCACCCATTTTGAAAACCTCGGGGACACTATGATTTTGGCTTCAAATAGTTTCTTTACTTATTTCTCTATCAATGGTAACAACAGAGGGTTTATTCTTCTTAATTTCTATTTGAATGGATTGTGATCTTCTTTTATTGTGATAACATGCTGGATTATACTGGTATCATAAACTTTCATCTCATCATATTTCCAAGAAAAGACATCAGGGAATTCTTTCATTAATTTTACATACCTTTCTTTGACTTCAAGGTTGATATTTCCGGACAGCTTAATGATATTTGGATCTTCTGGAGTCCCAATATTGAAATCTTCCACATCCCCTTCATTTACTGTAATCTTTGGACTTCTGGTTACATCATTATTGTCAAAATGTTTCTCTAATTGTACCAGGCCCTTGGGAATGATGTTTCTTTTTAACTACACGATGTCTCTGCCTGCAATTTGGTTGTCAAAATATCCTTCTTCTGTGAAAGCAGTTGCATCCACTTCATCATCATAGTATTCATCATCAAAGTTTAAATTCTCAAACTCATTCTCCATTTTGAGGAAGCTTTCTATCTGCTTGTCGTTTTGGTGCAGACCTCCTGCCCTCAGGCCGAGATCCACACAGGATCTTCTCTAAACCATGAAAAGGGTTAACTGAACTCCTTGTTTAATCCTGTAAAGGATTTTAGGCCTCATGATTTGGACACTCGAATGCAATGCCACTGCTCTTAGCAATGGCCAAAACGTGAAATTACGAATGGGCTTAAGGTGTAAGCCCCCCCTCTTCATCCCCTTTTCCAATATGACCAAAGCCAAGCCTTAGTGAAAGTGGCTTTCATGAATCGTGACTTCGTGAGTTAGAGAACCACCCCTTGTTCACTCTCCTTGTGACTCCTCAACTCTAAAATATTACCTTCGATGAGATCGATGGCTGTGTGCCTCCCTCAATCCAACGACCCTCGATGTATCGATATATCTCCAATTGGTGATTTACGACGCTTGACCCCAAACTTATTGTCACTCCATTCCCCAAACTCTAATATTTGAGTTCACATATGAGATCAATGACCCTCGTTGATCCGGATCTGACGGTTGCTAACCCTCCCAAGCTTAAGAGTGTTGAAAGACACTCAGTCTTAATCCCTTCATTGTTCCACGAGATCCAACGGCTTTTGGGATTTTGGCGCTTCCTCTTGAACTTGACTTATGTGAGACAATTTCAACCTCTATCTCCCTTTGGAACAATTTTAAAGGTTCTAACCCTCCTGAGCTTTCACTTGCAAACTCAAGGCCTCCAAAAGGGTCCCTGCACACACTCCTTGTGGAAAATTTCAAATAACCTCTGTTTATTTTGGGTCTTCGACTCTGTGCACTCCTTGCAACATCATTCTCTCAATCTCCCTCTTGGATTGGAAAAATCCAAGACATCACTTAGCCTGTGCACACCTTGCACGGATATAAGCTAACCTTGCACTCTGACTTGTAAAAACATGATTCAAAACTCCTCTGAGAGTTCTGATATGAAACTCAGAGCCTGGTCGATGCACTCCTTGCGGACCCTCCACTACAGTCTTTGCAGGAGTTCTCAGAAAGAGAAACAATTGAAAATCATTCTCCCCTTATCCAAAATTCAAACATTCAACATAGAATTCTAGAGCATACACACACAGATTTCATTGAAATAAACTGCACACAAAGAATATAAACAAGTCTGCAACATACCATTCAATAGGTGGTTCTAGCAACCATAAAAAGCACATAAATTGGAATCAAATCTTTCTTCTATTAATTCCAGTGCTCCTATACATGGTAAATAACAACAACTAAAAATGCATGAAATTCTCTATTTTCCTCTGCAGATCTAAAACTTATGAATTATGAATCATAATGTTACAATGATACAAGGGTGAGAGTGTCTATCATCTATTTTCCCTCCCACAACTCTAAAACTATCTAATCAAAATTAAAATCTACCTACTTTACATTAAAAAAACTTAAATTCCTATTACATCCGACAGATGAGAGAAATCGCTCCAAATCTGTTCACAATATCCAATATATAAATGTAAGTATGCTTCTGCTAGCTATTACATTAATATCCATTCATTAATTCTTCAAAAAATTTCAAAATGTGCGCTGGTGCTTTTCCAGCTATCTTCCACCTTTACGCTTTCTTTGTTGGCTGCTTACGATTCTCCTGCATCATACTCCCTTGCTTGAAAATTTTCATGAGCTCTTGCATGGTCTGTCCATCCCTTTGAATTAATGCTTCATCCTCCCAACTGGAATCTTCAACTGGATGTCCTTTCCACTTGACCAAGTATTCAAAATACTCCTTTCTCCTGGTCTTTTTGCTAATCCTCTTGTCAATTATGCTTTTCAGCTACAGGCATCTGTTTTTTCCATTGAATTTGTTCCTGTTCATTCTCTGCTCCTGCTTCTCCAGCTCTGTAAGGGTACAAATCCACAACATTTAATATCAGTGAGATTCCAACCCCATCGGATAATTCAATCTCATATGCGTTTGCCCCAAATTTTATTATGACCTTGCACGACCCAATCTTCTTCATCTTAAGCTCGTTATATGTTTCCCTTGGGAACCTTTCCCTCCTCAAATGTGCAAGAAACAAATCACCAACTTCAAATTGAAGTTCTCGCTTGTGTTGATCCACTCTATGCTTGTACTCTTGACTTGAACTCTGCAACCGCTCCTTAACTTTTCTATGAAGCTCCTTCATTCCTTGTACAAATTTCTCTGCACCGGCACTCCTGAATTCAACTTGTTCTGAATCTTTCAATTCAGAAATTCCCCTTGGTTTCATTCCATATACAATTTGGAATGGACCTTTCCTTGTGCTTCTATTGAGTGAATCATTGTAAACGAATTCTGCTTGTGGCAGAAAATGATCCCATTGACTGTGGTGTTCAGTCACTAAGCTCCTTAACAAATCTCCCAAGCTCATGTTTACGACCTCTGTCTGTCTATCCATATGAGGATGATACACTGAGCTAAAAAACAAGTTTGTCCCCAGCTTCTTCCATAAGGTCCTCCAGAAATTTCCTACGAACTTGGTATCTCGATCAGAAACAATACTCCCTGGCAAGCCGTGAAGTCTGACGACTTCCTTGAAAAACAGGTTCTCAATATGAGTTGCGTTGTTGGTTTTCTAGCATGGTATGAAATGTGCCATCTTTGAAAATCTATTGACTACCACAAAGATTGAATCACCTCCCCTTTGTTTCCTTGGCATTCCTAATATGAAATCCATGCTCACTGCATCCCACGGCCTTTCAAGTATGGGTAATGGTTGATATAACCCTGGGTTCTGCCTTTTTCCCTTTGTGTGCTGGAAAATTCTGCACTTGTCCAAAAATTTCTTAACATCTGTCCTCATCCCTAGCCAGTAATATGAGCCATTCAACTTTGAGAACGTTATTTCATGACCGAAGTGTCTGGCCAATCCTCTATTGTGCTTTTCCTTCAGTAGATTCTCCCTCATGGAGCATTTCGGAATACATAGTTGATTTTCCCTGAACAATAATCCATCCTCGATCATGTACTCGGCCCATTGGCTTTTGTCTCTGAGAATTGGATTCTCAGACGCTTCATATGCCTCTTTGAAATCTGGATCATCCCTGTACATTTCTTTGAGGTTATCAAAACCTAAAATCTTGACTCGAAATTCTTGCATAAGCAAACATTTCCTACTCAAAGCGTCAACAACTTTGTTAGCAATTCTAGAAATATGCTTAATCACAAAAGTAAAATTATGCATGTATTCAACCCATTTAGCATGTTTTTGGATCAACTTCTCCTATCGAGTTATGAATTACAAAGCATGATTATCGTTGTACAAAACAAACTCTTTTAGAACCAAATAGTGCCTCCATTTCTTCAATGCTTGTATGACTGTGTAGAATTCTTTGTCATATGTGGGATACTTATTCTTTGCTTCATTCATTTTTTCACTAAAATATGTGACTGTCCTGTTGTCTTGGATTAAGACTGCTTCAATGGAAAATCCACTCGTGTCACACCTGACCTGGAATGTCTTGTTGAAATCTGGCAAAACCAGAATTGGTTTCTCAGTGATCTTCTTCTTCAGCAAGTTGAAGCTCTTCTCCGCTTCCTCCGTCCAGGGAAAATATTTATGTCTTTTCTTCACCGTATCCATCATTGGTGCACTAATTCCACTGAAGTTTCAGATGAATTTCCTATAGAAGCTAGCTAAACCATGGAATCTTTGAAATTCAAACACGCTCTTTGGCGATGGCCAATCCTTAATCGCCTTTATATTTTCTGGATCCATTTTCAATTCATTTGTAGAGATAACAAAACCCAAATAAATGAGTTATGTCCTCATAAATGACGATTTCTTCATATATCAGAAATTTCTCTTGTTGTAATCTTCTCATCACTATAGCTAAATGCTTCAAGTGCTCTTCTTTAGTTTTACTGAAAATTAATATATCATCAAGATATACAATGACAAATTTCCGAATGAAATCCTTCAGGACTTCGTTCATCAAACTCATGAAAGTACTAGGCACATTCGTCAAGCCAAATGCCATGAAAATCCATTCATGCATCCCTTCATTCGTCTTTAATGTTTTCTTCCATTCATCACCTTCTCTCATTCTAATCTGATGATATCCGCTTTTCAAATCAATCTTTGAAAAAAAAATTGCTGCACTCAAGCAATCCATCAAGTCGTCCATCCTTGGCAATGGAAACCTATATCTGATGGTAATCTTATTGATTTCCCTTGAGTCTGTACGTATTCTCCAACCTCCATATTTCCTTAGATTGAGTATTGTAGGAACAGCGCATGGACTCAAGCTCTCCCGAATCAATCCTTTGTCCATTAAGTCCTAGACCTGTCTCTTAACTTCTTCATTCTCCTGTGGCGTCAACCTGTAAGTTGCTTTGTTTGGAAAATTGGCTCCAGGTATAAGATCAATATGATGGCTTATACTCCTGATAGGTGGCAATGAACAAGGTATTTCATCCACTACTATATCAGCAAATTCTTCCAGCAACTTCTGGATTTCTTCCAGTAAATCATCTATCCTAGTGTTGTTCAAAACAATTTTGGGCTTCCTAACCATAATGAATTGCGTGTCTTCCTTCTGTTAGCACATATTCTTGTAAGGGGGAATATTCTCTCTGGATTCAGGTCCTTGGTGAAAAACAAATAAAATGGGGCTTAAGACCCATCAAATGAAGTTATCCAAGGTCGCGGCCATGAGCGCCCAAGCGTAGTATGCATAAAATCTCTATTTTCGGGTTAAAAATCAAGCAGGCAGGCATTTTTTCTTTTTAGCGGTGAATATCCATCGATGGAGCAGTCAACGGTCATTGGGTAAGCCAGATCCATGAATTTGCATGAGGTTTAGTGCATGGGCTCATCCCTTAGGGACAAAGTCACAAAATGATTGTGGTCGTCCGATCCAGTCGGGACACATGGCGCCTGATTAAGTCTGGTCGCCATTTCGACTACTGGGACTTTGAAATACAAGGGTCGACTCCCTTCCACCCACGATACGTGAAATGTGAAGGCACCTTTGGGTACGGGCCTACGGTCATAGCACAGGGTCATATGGAAAGACGATTCCTAAAGAAGGGGGACAGGTGGCAGCTAGTCGACATTTCAAGGATTTTGGAGCTCCCGGTGGGAGAATCCCCGAAAGAATCGAGACCGTTAATCTTGAAGGATATGTGGCATGAGATTAAGTCCAGTCACCATTTCGGCTACCGAGACTTTGAAATACAAGGGTTGACTCCCTTCCATCCACGATACGTGAAATGCAAAGGCGCCTTTAGGTGCGGGCCCACGGTCCTGGCGCCCGGTCATGAGGTAGAAGGGATAAAAGTGGGGGCCAGTTGAGTTTAAATGCTCATTGAGCGATGAGTAATCATGGTCATTCGGTGAAATAATATTGGGGCCGTTTATCCTTGGGGAAAGTTAGCATCTGTTAATCATTTCACAGATCTGGTGCCAGTGATTTTGAAAGAAAAGGAGCGAGAACTCCCGGTGGGAGAATCCTTGAAATACAATCTGGATTGTTGATCAAGGATCGATCTAAGCCGTCCATGCAGAGGCGCATAGTCGCAGCCCCAAGATTGTATGGAGTGGGGAAAAAGAAAATGAGGGGTGAAAATCCAATGTGTTCAAGGGAAAATGGATCATGTCAGTTGATTTTGAAGCCATATCCAACCACTGATATGGAGGGTCGTTTCACAGTTTTAGTCACCAAGGATCTTGGATGCTAGAATGGTGGAATCTCCCGAAAGGAGAAGTGTCAAAGCACCTCTGGAGCGAGGCACCAGGTCGTCCTTGGGAAGCGAGCATGTGGTTGTCCCTTGTGCTTGAATTCTTGGCCACCCACCATGGGGGAAGGCAATTAATGAAAATTGAGCAGGTAGTTGAAACCTCAACTCAAGCCATGAATGTAAGGCATGGAGGTTCTAGCAGGCAGTTTTCCCAAGATCGTCCTATGTGTAGATTTTCCTAAAGAAGCCATGTCGATCTAATGTCCTCGTCTAACCAAAGGAGCCTGCACACACTAAGTTGGATTTTAATGTCTCAGCTACCCTCCTGTTGCCAAGGTGGCAAATTTCTCTGAGTATATATACTCAGTTTTTGTATTTTTGTAGGGATGGATGGTAGAGCAGAGCTCCCAACTGTAATGTTTTAATGAAGCACTGGTTTTCCTAGCTATGTATCTGCATATGAAATTTTCTTGTTCAATGTAAGGCAGCTCTCTTTTTTATCTATTTTCGATCTCATACTAAAAGGGTTCATGATTGATTGATTCACATGAATAATCATGACTGTGTTATGATAAAGGATTTATTATAACTCTGTTATGTTCTTTTAGTGTTTCTTCTTTTGAATATAAGAGGTTCTTCTGTTCAAATTTTCTTCTATAGGTTGTTAGAAGATCGATTGCTACAGTAGGCCTTCATATTTCCTCACAGAAATCTTCCTCCTACTCACCCTTATTACAACTTACTGTCTGAAGTTAAACCAAGACCTCATCTTCTTATGCATGCCTGTCCTAGTTTCTGAGTTAGAACGACATTGTTCTGAGTTTACTTCCATTCATCACCCTTTATCAACAAATAGTGACATAAATTGATGGGCATCAGGCTTACTCCTACTGTAATCCATGAGTGACTTCTGACGCCAACATTTCTGGCGCCGTTGCCGGAGACAAAGTTAAAAATTTTCCCTAGGATCGAACGACATCGAGCCTCTGATTCTAAAGGTGCATCAGGCATCAGATCCCTACGAGATTTCTGTTGTGCACCTAGTGACTCCATTGTGACGAATCCACTGTGGCGAACCTGTTGTTTTAGTTGTGGCTTCCAGAGGTAGACACACGCGGTCCCATCCACAGTTGCCTCTAGCTACACCTGAAGCTGATACGGAGGTGATTATCAGAAAATGAAAGGCCTCTGAAGGAGAAACTTCCACTGCTGAACCAGGTAATTTGCCATCTCCTTCTGTAGAAACTCCATTTTCTTCTTCTCAGCTTCCTAGAAGACCTTTTTCTGAAGTTTCCCATTTCCTAAATTTCGAAAGTGTTCCTGCTGAGTTTTCCCCTCCCAGTCTGGGATTGGAGAGAGAAATCCTTGTTACTCCCCTCTCCCCTGAATTTGTACCTTGGCATAGACCCAGGACCACAGAATATTTTCCCACTCCTAGCTTTACCACCCCTCCTCTTATTACTATTGTTGCTACTGCACAGAGAGAAGCATCTGCTAACTCAAGCCCCTTAGCCTTCTCTCTGAATCCCCCATTTTCCCCCCTTCCACCTGGAATCTCATTTCCAGTATCCCCTGTTCGAGCTCCTTCTCCTCTGATTTCTCCTCCACCTAATATTCCTATGACAGGAGAAAATCCCCCCATGACCAGAATGGAGGCTATAATAGCTGCTAGGTATGCTCCCCTTTTGTTACCTCAGCCTCTCAATTCCCTTCCAGCAGATGGCTACCTTAAGCAGCTGCCCAAGTTTATAGGCAAAGGGTACATAGCTGTAGAAGAACACCTTGAAGCCTTTTATAGTTTTACAGATGATCATGTTATCATGCATGCAGACGTATGGATNGGATTTTCATCCATAGCCTTGAAGGCGAGGCTAGAAAGTGGTTTAGGGCCCTGCCTCTTGGATCTATCGATTGGATTGAGGCTTTGGATAATTCCTTTTTGAGATAGTGGGGAGACAAAAAAGACTTCATGTATTACATGACAGAGTTTGGGTCTTTGAAGAGAAAGGAAGGAGAGTCTGTCTCTAACTTCTCCAAGAGATTCAATAAAATGTACATTAAGATCCCCACTAAAATAAATCCCTCAGACGCCTCTACTAAAATCACTTTTGCTAGCGCTTTTGATCCCGATTTCTGCCTCCTGTTGAGGGAAAGGAGAGCAACTACTCTGGCTCACATGTAGGATGTAGCCATGGAAGTAGAATCTAACATATTGATTGTTGACCAACTCAGGAATAAGACTGATAGAGACATATCCAAGAAGAGACCTGAAGCCTCCCCATCCAATTCCTCTCCCCTTCCCCTTCAGACGGATGAGGTAACTAAAGTGCTAAAATTGCTTTCGGCTAGAATGAAAAGGTGGGAGTTAGAAGGGAAGCCCATGTACAGAAATCCCCAAAATACTGATAACAGAGGCTTCAGGAGGCCTAGTAACAATGTGCCATAGGATTTGCCAAGGGAACAAAGGAGAAAAGATAGAGATGATCAGAGGATTCAAACCCCTCTCCAAAATAACCTAGTTGCTCATGAGGAAGAAGAGGAGATAGATGACCTCGACACTGAAATTCACTATATTGAAGACACTTCCCCTTTTCCCCATTTGACTCAATATGCATATGAAGAATCCCTTATGAACATTCAAATCAATGAGTTGAGTAAAGGGGAAAATACCAACAACACTCCTAACATACACCATCTCATGTCAAAGAAGAAAGAAGGGAATTTTGATAGCCATGATCATCACCTCATAGCGGAAAGGCCTGCTAAACCTGCAACAATCACTACTAAAGAAAAGAAAACTCATAATACTTCACCAACAGCCAAAGAACCTATCTCTGAGGTAAGGGAAGATCCTAAGCCTCTTTCCTCCTTTATTTTTGAGAATGAAATTCAAAAGATTAGAATTCTCGTACCCCTCTTAGAGCTAGTTAAAAATGAATATTTCAAAATGTCCCTCTCCAAACTACTACAATTTGAGTCCCCCCAGCCTTCCATAGACTCAGTAAATCTTCAAGATGAAAAGCCAATAGTCGTCCTAGGTCCCATGGTAGAAGACAGAGATGATTTATCCCCTCCCTTCTACACATCCCTGAACATACATGATAAGGTGTTGCATAATTGCCTCATGGATTCAGAAGCTTCCCACAACCTTATGCCCAAAATAGTCATGGAAGAATTGGGACTCGAAGTGACAAAGGCTTTTCATGATTTGTACTCTTTTGATTCAAGGAGGGTGCAATGCCTTGGAGTCATCAAAGACTTGGTGGTATTTTTATTTCATCTAACAATGAAGAGTGTGTTCATGGACATTGTAGTAGCTGATATTCCCCCCAAGTTCGGCATGTTGTTGTCAAGATCTTGGATTAAAAAACTTGGAGGAACATTACAGATGGATCTCACATAAGCTACCATTCCAGTCTTTGGAGGGGAACACAGGAGGTTGTACAAAGAAGCTCAGCTGGCCTACATTGTTAGTGATGAAGCAGACCCCACCAATCATCCTATTTTTGCACTTGACACTGATTTGGGGTCTAGTTTATTGCAACTCATTGATACTCCTGAAGCCCCTTTTCAAATCAGAAAGCAACCCATATTTAATCACGAGATACCTCCTCCATCCACCTCTATTTGGAAGATTTTATTCAACAGAGCTTCTTCTAGCAAAGGCACTGGCGCTGGAGTGGTTTTTGTGTCGCCTTGTCAGGAAACCATATCCTTGTCATACAAGCTAGAATTTGAAGCTACGAATAATGTGGCAGAATATGAAGCTCTTGTTCTGGGTTTAAGGGCTGCAAACAAAATGGGAATTGAGGGGGTAGCATTGTTCAGAGATGCTGAGTTGATAATCCAGCAAGTCAGAAATGCTTATCAGGCTAAGCATCCTCGGCTTAGGAGTTACAAAAATGAGGTATGGGACCTGATTGATAATTTATTCTCAGCTTTCAACATTTATTTTATTCCAAGAGAGGAAAATACTTTGGTCGATTCCTTAGTTGTCTCATCTAGTATATTCAGGATCCCTCTACCGCCTAAGATCAAATAATATGTTGAGATAAGATATAGGCCATCTGTACCAGACAATATCAAGCATTGGAAGGTATTCGAAGACGATCTTGAAATCAAAAAATTTCTTCAGTCTGTCGATGAATTTTCTGCATTGCACATTGATCAGGATCCTGATCTCGAAAGTCACCCTCACCCTAAGGTATTTTTAAATAAAATTGCTAATCACCATATTATTCATCTGCCTAGAAATCACATTCCAAAGGGACTAGTCCCTTTAGAAAGAATTTTGATGGGAATAATGTGGCAGTAAAGGATAGATTTTCAAATGGAGATGTTGATACAACGAAGTGAAACATCGACACACAGGAGGAGCCTAAGTTTGTCAAGTTGTCAAGCAGTTTGACCGAAGAGAAGAGGGCCGAATATATCGATTTATTAAGAGAATTTGATGATGTGTTTGCATGGACCTATGAAGACCTCAATACATATGACACATATGTCATTGAACACAAGATCCCACTGAAGGAAGAGGCTAATCCATTTCGGTAGAAGCTAAGATAGATAAATCCCATGTTGTTGCCTGTCATGGAGAGAGAAGTGAAGAAGTTGTTAGATGCCCAAATCATTGTCCCCTTGAGATATTCTGAGTGGGTGGCCAATTTGGTCCCGATGAAGAAAAGTGGAGAAATCAGGTTCTGTGTTGATTTCAAGAACTTGAACAGGAGCTCAAAGAAAGACAACTATCCCTTGCCCAACATGGAACACATATTGCAGAGGGTAATTGGTGCATATAGGATGTCCATGATTGATGGTTTTTCTGGCTATAATCAGATATCAGTCATGCTTGAGGATAAAGAAAAAATAGCCTTCACCACTCCTTGAGGCACATTCATGTATGCCAAAATGCCTTTTGGATTAATGAATGTAGGAGTAACATTTCAGTGAGCCATGGACATAGCCTTCATCGGGGAGAAATATCAGTTTGTGGTGATCTATATAGATGACATCACAGTCTTCTCCAGGTCTGATAAAGAGCATTGTTGTCACTTGAGGAAAGTTTTTTTGAAATGTCGGAGGTTTGGCCTTTCCTTAAATCCCAAGAAATATTTGTTTGCTATGAAGGAGGGGAATTTTTTAGGCCATATAGTATCAGCATAGGGAGTGAGAATTAATCCCAGAAGGGTAGAGGCAATTCAGACCCTGTCACTTCCCAGGTCTAGAAAGGAAGTCCAGGATTTTTTAAGGAAGATTTACTTTCTGAGGAGGTTCGTCTCAAATTTTGTTGAGTTGGTGAAACACATCACAGCCATTCTCAGAAAGGGAAATGAAGTAAAATGGACTATTGAACCCAGGGAATCTTTTGTCCAAATAAAAAAGGCATTGAATGAGGCACCTGTGTTGATCAGTCCTGATTATTCCAAGGATTTCCTAGTTTTTTCTTTTGCTTCTTTTGATACAGTATCAGTGGTCTTATTGCAGAAAAATGAGGAAGAGCGAGAGAAACCCATTTCCTTCTTCAGTAAGGCATTAAGAGATGCAGAAACTAGATATGAGATCATGGAGAAATAGGCCTATGCCTTGGTGAAAGATCTCAAATCTTTTAGAGTCTATGTCTTGCACTCAAGAGTGTCTGCATACGTTCCTTCAGCCTCTATGAAAGACATCCTTATACAACCTGACATTGATGGGAGAAGAGGTAAATGGATTGCCAAGATCCTTGAGTTTGACCTAGAGATAAATCCCACCAAGTTGGTTAAAGGGCGGGGTTTAGCCAAGATGCTAGATAAATCCAATTGCAAGGCCTTAGGGTTTAGCTTCATCATTGCTTGCTCGAAAAATCAACAAGCTGAGTCATCTAGCAAAAGCTCTCAGGGTGGCTTATCACTAGCAGAATGCACCTAGTATAGAGGCATTTTGTACTTTCTGCAAGAGTTGAAGCCTCCTAATGGAATGGGAAAAACCAAGTCAAGAAGGAGAGACCCTTTAGGGGTGTTTCTGAGGTTTCTAAACCCAAAAAAAGCCCAAAAAGTTATGTTTGATTTCCATAGTGACCTTTGTGGAGGGCATCATTTCTGGAAGACCACAGCTCACAAAATTATCAGGGTTGGGTACTACTGGCCCACCTTATTCACTGATGTCTGTAGAGAAGTAAGAGGTTACATCAAATGCCAAAGTTTCTCAGGAAAGCAGCAGCTCAAATCACTGCCACTAAAGCCTGTAGTAGCTTCAACACCCTTTCAACAGTGGGGGTTGGACTTCATTGGAGAAATTCATCCTCCTTCAAGTGGCCAGCATAGATGGATCCTGACTGCAACAGACTATTTCACCAAGTGGATAGAAGCTGCCCCCACCAGGAGTGCTTCATACAAGGTAATTATCAGCTTTCTGGAGGATATCATAGCCAGATTTGGCTATCCCAGCAGGATTTTCACTGATAATGCTGCTTCTTTCAAGTCTGAGCCTCTTGTTAAGTTCTGTGAGCAGTTCGAGATTTTACTAATTCACTCCACTCCCTATTATCCACAAGGAAATGGACTGGCAGAATCTTCCAATAAAAGTCTAATCAAACTCATTAAAAGATTATTGGAAGACAATAAGAGGGCCTGGGATTCAAAGCTCAAATTCACTCTATGGGTTGATCGAGTGACAACAAAGAAGTCCCTGGGCACCTCACCTTTTCAACTTGTTTATGGGATAGAGGCTGTGTTTCCCACTCAGCTCGCTTTACCTGTAGTGAAATTCTTTGAAGATCATGAAGGAGAGCCAGACCATATGGTCAGAAGAATTCATCAAGTGGTGGAAGTGCAACAGATCAGGGAGCAAGTAATGGACATAGCTCATAGTCATCAATAGAAGATCAAGCAGGCCTTTGACAGGAAGGTCAGGAAGGAGGAATTCAAGCTAGGAGATTTGGTGCTTAAGTAGGATGCACCCAGGAAGGATAGGGGAAAACACAGCAAGTTTGATGCCCTCTGGATTAGGCCCTTCAAAATCTCTGAAGTATTCTTAAACAACACGTACAGGTTGCAGGATTTGGAGAGTGAGGAAGTTTTTAACGGCCCAGTAAATGGGCATTTCCTGAAGAAATGTTTTGTTTGAGCCTTAGACGGCTCTTCTATTTTTGTAAATATTGTTTTTTTGTTTACTTTCGGCTTAATAAATGAGTCCATACCCCAATAGCAAGGCACTAAAACTACAAAGAGTTCTTAGAGCCTCACAGAGAGGACTATATCCCCCATGGAGCCTAATGTTAACACATATTCTTGTAAGGGGGAAGCTTCTCTCTGGATTCGGGTCCTTGGTGAAAAATAAATGAAATGGGGCTTAAGACCTATCAAATGAAGTTATCCAAGGTCGCAGCCATGAGCACCCAAGCGCAACATGCATAAAATCTCTATTTTTTGCTTTAAAATCAAGCATGTGGGAATTTTTGCTTTTTAGCGGCGAAGATCCATCGATGGAGCAGATCAATGGTCATTGGGTAAGCTAGATCCATGGAGTTGCATGAAGTTTAGCGAATGGGCCCATCCCTTAGGGCCAAAGTCACGAAATGATCATGGTCGTCTGATGTAGTCGGGACACATGGCGCCTGATTAAGTCTGGTTGCCATTTCGGCTACCGGGAATTTAAAATACAAGGGTCGACTCCCTTCCACCCACGATACGCAAAATGTGAAGGCGCCTTTGGGTACAGGCCTACGGTCATAGAATAGGGTCGTATGGAAAGGTGGGTCCTAAAGAAGGGGGACAGGTGGTAGCTAGTCGACATTTTGAGGATTTTGGAGCTCCCGGTGGGAGAATCCCCAAAAGAATCGGGACTGTTAATATTGAAGGATACGTGGCATGCGATTAAGTCCAATCACCATTTCAGCTACTAGGACTTTGAAATACAAGCGTCGACTCCCTTCCATCCACAATACATGAAATGAAAAGGCACCTTTGGGTGCGGGCCCACGGTCTTGGCACCCGGTCACGAGGTATCAGGGCTAAAAGTGGGGGTCGGTTGAACTTAAATGCTCATTGAGCGATGAGTAATCATGGTCGTTCGGAAAAAGAAGATTGGGTTTGTTGATCCTTGGGGACAGTTGGCATCTATTAATCCTTTCACGGATCTGGTGTCGGGGATTTTGAAAGAAAAGGAGTGAGAACTCCCAGTGGGAGAATCCTCGAAATACAATCTGAATCGTTGATCAAGGATTGATTTGAGCCATCCATGCAGAGGTACACGGTTGCAGCCCAAAGATCGTATGGAGTGGGGACAAAGAATATGAAGGGTGTGAAGCCAATGTGTTCAAGGGAAAATGGATTGTGTCCATTGATTTTGAATCTAGATCCAACAGTCGATATGGAGGGTCGTTTCGCAGTTTTAGTTACCAAGGATCCTAGACACTAGTATGGTGGAATCTCCCAAAAGGAGAAGTGTCGAAGCACCTATGGAGCGATCCTCCAGGTCATGGCCATGGATTACATTGAGGGCAGAGCCAAAATAAAAAGGAGGCTAGCCTTCGATCCCTAAGAAGCAAACGTGTGGTCGTCTCTTGTGCTCTAAGTCTCGACCACCCACCGTGGGGGAAGGCAATTAATGAAAATTGAGCAGGTAGTTGAAACCTCATCTCAAGCCATGAATGTAAGGCATGGAGGTTCTGGCAGGCAGTCTGCCCAAGATCGTCCTATGTGCAGGTTTTCCTAAAGAAGCCATGTCGATCTGATGTACTTGTCTGACCAGAGGAGCCTACACATGCTAAGTTGGATTTTAATGTCTCATCTACCCTCTTGCTTCCAAGGTGGCAAATTTCTCTGAGTATATATACTCTATTTTTGTATTTTTGTAGGGATGGATGGTAGAGCAGAGCTCCTGACTGTAATGTTTTAATGAATCACTAGTTTTCCTGGCTATGTATCTGCATATGAAATTTTCTTATTCAATGTAAGGCAACTCTCTTTTTCATCTGGTTTCGATCTGATACTAAAAGGGTTCATGATTGATTGATTCACATGAATCGTCGTGATTGTGTTATGATAAAGGATTTATTATAACGCTGTTATGTTCTTTTAGTGTTTTTTCTTTTGAATATAAGAGGTTCTTGTGTTCAAGTTTTCTTCTACATGCTATTAGAAGCTCAATGCCTATAGCAAGCCTTTGCATTTCCTCATAGAAGTCTTCCTCCTACTCACCCTTATTACAACTTACTGTCTGAAGTTAAACCAAGACCTCATCTGCTTGTGCATGCTTGGCCTAGTTTCTAAGTTAGAACGATATTGTTCTGAGTTTACTTCCATTCATCACCCTTTATCAACAAATAGTGACATAAACTGATGGGCATCAGGCTTACTCCTACTGCAATCCAGTAGTGACTTCTGACGCCAACACCTTCTTCTTGACATCACATAATATCACATCTTTGTGTCCTCCTATTTTGAATTCAACTAAACATTGTTTAGTGACATTTACCTGATGTCCTTTTTGTAGCCACGAAACTTTGTATGGGCTTGGATGAGAAACAGTCCCCATCTCCATCTTCTCTACCATTTCCATAGATACGAGATTGTCTGTGCTACCACTGTCCACTATGACCTTGCATACCCTATCTTTGGTTTTGCAAGCTGTCCGAATCAGACTGTTTCTTTGGGCTAGGTTCTCTGGCTCCTTCTTTGGTTTCAAGAGAACTTTCCTCGTCATTAAGGATCTTCCACCCTCAACATCTTTTGCCTCAACATGTTGTCCTTGAGCTTTGGAAATGTGAGTTTCACCACCATCTTTCTTCCTATCTGGACACTCATAGGGTTTATGTTCGGTTTTTCCACAGACAAAGCATTTCACTTCGCCTCCTCCACCTCTTCCTCTTCCTCTAGTTTGAGGAAAAGTATGTCTATCAGCATACTGCCTCCACTGTGGGCTTCCTCCTCTCTCAGATTGAGTTTGAGTTTTCTTCCCCTCTTCTTTAGGCTTCTGTGTTTTGTCTTGGGCAATTGTCTTGCCTCTCCTTTGACTTCTACCTCGACCTCTTTGACCTTGCTTTCAGCTCATCTTCTCTTCAGCTTTCAGAGCCATCTGATAAGCATCTTCCACATTTTGGATGGTCACCATGCTCATCTCTTATTTAATGTCATATCATAGACCATTCATATATCTGGAAACTTTCTAAACATCACTTTCCCGATGACCTGCTTTGATGTTTATCCTATAGAACTCTTCAGTGTATTCTTTCACTGACATCAGCTTCTGTCTCAAATTCTGCATCCTCCGAAACAGATTTATTTGATAATCCCTGGGTATAAACTTGCCTTTCATTTTTGCAACCATTATGTCCCATATTTTGATTTTCTTCTTGCCTTTACAACACCTATCAGCTTGCAGTTCATCCCACGAGAATTGTAATGTCCCCACTTTGGGACATCATCACAGTGCAGAGTTTTATGATGACCAGAGTAACCAGATAGGCGTTATAGCAAGTACAGGGGTTATTGAGAGGCATTGTGAGGTCCAGTTTTCATTTCTCATCATATCTCATCATTATGAGCCATTCCGCATAGGTTGTCTTTGGTTTTGTTGCATTCCGATGATTTCCATGATTTTGACTATTTTGAGCTATAAGTCAATTAAATTCACTGAAGAGGTCATTTTGGGCACATTACTTGGAGGAACCTTTCAGTGTAATAGCTCATTGGAATTGAGAGGAGAAACACTAAAGGATGGGATGGCTAGAAGTGACTTTCAGTGGCCAGGGAATACACAAGGAGAGATAAGGCGATTTTCAGAGGTAAAAAGGTTAATTAATTAATTAAAGTGATTTAATTAATTAATTAATATTAATAAAATGAAAGTCACTTGGAGGGAGAAGATGAGCCAAAAAGTATAAAGGAAAGGCAAGGGATTCTATTCATGGATTCATGAATGATCATATTTTCATATCTAGCTTCTAGCTAGTGAGCCCAGCATTGGGGGTTTTGAGGGTTTTGACTTAACAAACCCTAGAGGATGATTCGGTGGTGAAATATTCCACCTAGCTTGTCCCAAGCTTGGTCTCAGAGATGAAATACGATCCCACACCATTATAGTTCCAAATCTAC
>JASDQU010685330.1:2379-18406 GCA_032191745.1 Picea mariana | reverse complement strand
CCTTCAACCCCAATATTAACGCTTCATACTCGGCCATATTATTGATGCATTCGAAAACAAGTTTGTAAGAGAATAGTTTCGCATCTCCTTTGGGATGATTTATCCACACGCCAGCTCTAGCTCCTTCTCTGAATGCAGCTCCGTCAAAATTCATTTTCCATATCTGATCCTCTGCATCACCCTATTGTTCTGAAAATTCCTCCATATGTTGTTCAGGCACACCTTTGTCACGCATGATGATTTATGTTTCTTCTTCTCCGGAGCACACGTCATTGAAGAAAATGGAGGACTCCAACTCAGTACTCACTGAGTATATAGGATGATTGGTAGGTTGTGATTTGCTGCTAACCATATATTTAAACAGAACCTCCCTGTACAATATTTTGTCTTTTGACCAAAGACAGGAATAGTGGCATATGACATGTCCATCTGGAGGGTTCCTTTTAATTTTGCAGCCCATGACCTAAACAACATGCCAAATTTTGGAGGGATATCAGTGACCACTATGTCCATCACCATATTCTTCATTGGGATTTGTGTCAGAGAAACCACCATGTCTTTGATCATGCCAGGGAATTTCACCTTTCTTGAATCAAAGGAGAACAAATCTTTATAAGTTATTGTGACATGAAGACCTAATTGGTCCATGATCACTTTGGGCATCAGGTTGTGAGATGCTCCAGAGTCCAGCATAGGATTGTGTAGAGTCATGTCATGGATTTTCAAGATGACATAAAAAGGAGGAATTTCTTCATTTTCACTGCTGTCTTCTACTCTTGGCCCAAATAGGATGGTTGTGTGATCATCTTGTATGTTCAGGGTATCAGAGGTTCATCCCATTTTAAGCATCTTGATGATCTGATTTTTGTATTCTCTATTCCTAATGAATTCATTAAATGGTACCGAAATTTTTATCTTAGCCATCTCACTTTCGAAATCAAAAGAGGATGGAGTTTTTTCTACCTCTTTGCTGACCATTTATTTTCTTGTCAATATTTTCTTCCAAGGTTCTTCTTTCTGCTTCCCCTTTTCCACATCATCTTTTATAGTAGAATATTTCACAGTGGAGTCCTTTGCAGCTGAATCCTTTCCAGTGGAATCTTTTTTGGGCTGACTAGAAGAAGGTATATTATTCTGAGCCTCTTTGGTGGGATTCCCCTTTGGAAGATTACCCTTTGGAGGGTTTGGAGGTACTTTTTGATTTCGAAGGCTATATTTCCTTTGGAATTGCATGATGCCGTTTTGCAATCCAGTCTCATAATCTTCTCTTTCTACTAATACCCTTTCTTCTTCATCTTGCAAAAATATTTCACTTGCATCCATAAATTGGTCGTGTTCTTCTTTGGTCAGGAATACCTATGTTTCTTTGTTTTCACAACAGTTCATGTTGTCTTCAAAATATCCATCATAGTCTTCATTCACATAATTATTTTGAAAAGGAGGCCTAATATGTTGTTCCCCCTGATTTCCTTGGTTTCCCTTATTTGCCTGATTTGCCTGATCTGCTTGAGTTGCTTGATTCCCCCGGTTTCTCTGCTGTCTTTGTCTAATCTGTGGAATGGTTGGTCTTCTCAGATTTCCGGGAGGACCATCATCCTGTTCTCTAGGGTTTTGCCTATTTCCCAGTGCCATTCTCTCCATCATTATTTCCATGTTTCTCATCATTGCTTTGAACCTTTCTTCCGATGTTTGAGATGTTGAAGTTTGTGCTTTATCCTGAGTTCTATTCCTGTCTCTTCTAGAATTAGCTTTCATCTCTCCTGAAGCCATTAGGTTCACTTCGAATTCTATGGCATCTGTCATCATATCATCTAATGTGGTAGATATTTGCTCCCTCAATAATAAAGAAAAATTAATTTCAAAAGAATCAACATATCTGAGTTGAGTAGCTCTAGGGGGAGGTTTTACCTCAGCAAGAATTGTATTATAAACCTTCATGAATCTTTTTGAAAACTCCTGTACTATTTCGTCAGGTGATATTTTCATGTTATTATACTGGGTCAACAAACGGAGAATATTTTTCTTATCTCACCATTTTGCAAGGAAGTTGGTTTCAAAGGCATCAAAGTCTGCTATACTAGCTGGTGGAAGGGCTATGAACCACTTCTTCATTTCTCCAGAAAGACTCTGTGTAAACAACCTCTTTTTTACATCTGCAAAGTCCACCTCTTCCAAGTCTATGAAATCATTAAACTAGTCTAGGTGTTTCTAGGTTGATATGTTACCTTCAACATCATATAACTTGATCCTTAGGTTATAATCTTGAGGTAAATCACGTAATTCAGCAGGCAGTATGAGAGGAGCGAATCTAGATTCCATAGTTGCTGTGAGGGGTCGAAGTGATGGTTGGTTTCAACCAAGGGTCACTACAGGCTTGACAGATGTGGCTAGAATCAAATCTTGGAATTTCTTTTCATCAAAGATGGCCTCGCCTAAACGAGATTCAGATTTAGATCTGAATGGGGGTTGTTCAAATTTCAGGTCAAACTAAAGGTCTTTGATACTAGTCAATCCATCCTTGGGTAAAGACAAATAACAGTCTTGATGCAACATAAGGGTTATTGGCTTTTATTTTCTTTTATGTACAAGCTTTTCGGGGTCAGACACAGGGATTGCAGCTTCTGGGTATGGGTTGCTCCTAATATGAATTCTCTTAGGAGCCAGGATTTATATCTCGCATGGTGTAGTGCAACTGGTCTCTGAGTGACAGAGTCTCCAGGGTAAAAATTATCTCAAGCAATAAGGTACTTGATCCACTATCACCCTCAGGGATCAAACTAAATATTTAAGTCATTTTTCCTAGGGAAATTTTTTTCAATTTCGTCCCTGGCAACAGCGCCAGAATGTTAGCACTCTGTAAATTTTGTCTAGTTGAATAGACAAACGATAGAGGTAACTATTTCAACCTACTTTAGAGATGAGGCACTAGCCTACTCAACTCAGAGAGGGATCTCTCGTGTCACTAGGTATTTCTTTGATAATCGGTAGCTAGATTTGGTTTGTTTTGGGGGTTTAGTAAAGTTGTTGGCAAAGAAGGGGAGGAACACTCAGGGCTATGGAGTCAAAATTCTGAAAATGAACGAAAACAATACATCTGCTAATAGAACTCTCTAGAGGATAAAGGATAAACGAGGTGATGAATCTGAGTTATTATTAAATTTAAATAGAAAGTAGGAAGATAAAGGAAACAAATAACTACATCAGATCATTACTGAAATGAATTCTGAATTAGTTAAGAAGACAATCACACGGTTTAAATTGCTTAAGCCAAGGGCATCACAAGATGAATTATGGGCCTTTAACTCTCCAATTTAAACAGAAGAAAACGTAAATGAAATGACAGGTCACAAGAAATTCATACGATGAAGGGAAACAAAGCTCATATCACCACCCTTTAGAATCTTTTCATAGAGACTTCAAAATCTTCTGCATTTATACTCAATTCAGATTTAGAAAATTTACAAATAGAGTCTGATACAACCAAAAGGTGCTCTTGCACTTCTGCCAACATTAATTCATTCAAGTATCCCATTCTTTATACAATTCGATTACAATGGTTGAAACTAAAGCCTTTCAGCTTCTAAAACAATTTCGACTGAGAGTTTCAGTATATAAACCGATTTACAATGATTAACAAAGACGTTTCAAAATTAAGGACAAATTTCTCTGACTACTCGACTTCCTCCGTGCCATCTATCTCGCTCTGATCTTCTACCGAATCTGCAAATTTGATGACAACTGGGGATCACTTACTGGTTCTTGTTCCAAAGCAGTTAGCTCTCCTATCTATAGATGATCTGTAGGGGACATCTTCAGCTTTTTTTTAGTCTTTGGATCATCTTATCTTTCTTATCCAGTGAAGCCTTTACCTCTTGAGGGCCTTCAGATTCTAACCTTTTGACCTGTGTCATTTAGGCTTTGCTAGATTCCTTTTCCTGTTTCAATTGTCCATCCAGTTTGAGTGCACGTGTTGTCAATCTTGAAACCCTCAGACCTAAGCTCAAATAATCCGAATATATCATGTCACTGACATTCCTGTGGAACCTTACTTTGTCAGGGGCACCAATATTCGGATTATTTGAGCTCAGTATATAAACCGATTTACAATGATTAACAAAGACGTTTCAAAATTAAGGACAAATTTCTCTGACTACTCGACTTCCTCCGTGCCATCTATCTCGCTCTGATCTTCTACCGAATCTGCAAATTTGATGACAACTGGGGATCACTTACTGGTTCTTGTTCCAAAGCAGTTAGCTCTCCTATCTATAGATGATCTGTAGGGGACATCTTCAGCTTTTTTTTAGTCTTTGGATCATCTTATCTTTCTTATCCAGTGAAGCCTTTACCTCTTGAGGGCCTTCAGATTCTAACCTTTTGACCTGTGTCATTTAGGCTTTGCTAGATTCCTTTTCCTGTTTCAATTGTCCATCCAGTTTGAGTGCACGTGTTGTCAATCTTGAAACCCTCAGACCTAAGCTCAAATAATCCGAATATATCATGTCACTGACATTCCTGTGGAACCTTACTTTGTCAGGGGCACCAATATTCTCATAGTGCATTTTGATCTCAGACACCTTATCATCATCGGCCACTGCTATATTGAACGTTTTTCTTTCCACATCCCTGAATGAGAGTAAAGAATCCTTATGATGGGAAATTTTCTCTACTTTAGGTAAAAGGTCTCTTATTTCACTATTAGCCATACTTCCTTTCACAACATACTGGTTCATTAAATCTTCCTTGGACTGATAAATTGCCCAGAGTGTTCTGCTAAATATGTGTTTCTTGCTGCTGAAAACCCTTGTGTTGTTTTCACTTTGTGGCATGCTCCCTATACCAACTTCTTCATTCTTGGTTGCACCTTCCACCATGTACATGCACGTTTTCCCTTTGGGCTCTTCTTCTTCCAAGTTGACTATTTGAGATGATGTGATTCTCATTTTATTGAGAGTATCTTGCTGGCTACTAGCACCCAGGGCCTCTGAACTGCTCCTCTTATTATAGACACTCGTTTTAGGAGCTTTGACAACCAACCTAGGGGAGATTTTTTGTCCTGGGCTCTGCTGAGAGGTTGGTTTTTCTTGTTTGTCTAATCATGCTGCAGAATGACCTCCCTATCTGCACAGGTTTCTAGATTGGCCAACTTATCGAATCCTTCAACATGCTCGTGTTCATAGGGGGCTTGTCTGCTTGCCAATCTTCTCTTTGATATGATCTAATGCATATCATATTTCCTTCCTTGCAACTGTGTGAACATGAATTCACTGAGTTTAGATTGGATTTGAGGCAAACAAGACTTGTTCTTCACCACAAAGGGTCCAACTATGAAAGGAAACTTTAAGTTAGAAGCCTTGTGCGTTTTCAGAAAATGATCCGTCTCTGAGATGATCCTTTGTCTTATGAAATCCAAAGCAAAGATTTTGGGAGTCAGAAATATTGGTAAAAGATAAGGTCCTTCCTGGTAGCCATATACCCAAATCATAGTGGACTATATGAACAACATCCAGTCTCCCACCCTGCTCTTTGGATTTGGTTGTAAAGAGCTTTTCATTTCTTCCAGGACCCTTGGCAAGTCCGAACCAAAAATAAGACTGTACACCCTGCACATAATCTTATTGATGAAAATAATCATGGTGATCCTTTTACATTCAATTGAAATGAATGCAGTCTCGGGAAATTCAGTTTTGTTAGATTTCAGGAATATTCTCAGCAAATGGGTGTAGTATCTGAAATGTCTCAATGAATTGAAATTCAACAGCTGTTGATGCATATTGTCAATAATGAATTTGTCAAAACTGACACAGACCGACTAACCAGACTCTGACATAAAGAAAGTCAACAAGAAACCTAACATGACTTGTACCACAAACTTGTCATTATCCAACCCTAAAATTTGACTAAGCAGAGAACAATCCCACTGGACATCGTTGACCATGATGGTTACACTGGTAGGTAACGACAAACTCTATGAATGGTTTTTAGGCTTGACAATGGTTTGCAGAAACGGGGTTTTTACTTCTAGCGGGCATTCTCTATAAATTGTGATCATCTTATGTTCCTTGAAGGGCTCTAACATGGTGAGGGAGGACTCTGGTATACTGAGGGTGTGCCGAAGCGATGGACTGTTTATTTCACATAAAGCCTCTGACCCTAATTTATTCAAAATGACTCTTTCTTCCTGAGAATATCATTCCACACACCATCTTATGAACTCAGGGAAGGGAAAGACTACTTCTATGACATAAGGGGTGATGGAGGCTTGAGCCGCTTCGAGGAAAGGTATGCACGTTCCAACATTGTCTAACAAATTTGATCTAGATACAGAAATAGGTGAAACTGCTATGTCTGTGTTGAAAATGTCAGAATCTATGTTAATTAGGGCTTCTTCTCTGGAGGAGATGTCTTGTTCATTCACGGATAAAATGACAAGGTTAGCCACCATGGTGAAAAATACCAGTTAAGAATCGACGAAAGCACGAATCTAATTCAGTTTTGAGCCAGAGTTTCAAATAGATGCTTTGTGCCAATTTTTGAACATTTGAATGGTTCAAAATATCATAAAATAAAGGTGGGGGTCCTCCTTTCATACTTTCCTATCGACATCAGGGGTTGGCGAAAATGGTTTTAGGTAGACCTTTTTTCATCTCGATGTGTCTTTGAGGGCACCACGCATACATGATTTAAACCATGACAGTTTTCCCCAGCCCACCCTCGACTGATTAATATTTGTGCTACTTCAATTGTCGATATGAGTTTCAGTCGTCGATCTCGATCGCTCTAAGATATACGGTCCACCTTGACCCAAAAACTTTCGACATCGGGGATTTGAGAAACCGATTTTAGGTAGACTGCTTTTTCCCCGATGTACCTCTGAGGGTGTCACATGTCCATGATTCAAACCACGACAATTTTCCCAGGATCGCCTTTGAATGGTTATTTTCCATGTTGTTTCATTCTCCGATATGTGCCTTATCCATTGATCCAGGCTGCTTCAAGATCGATGGTACGCCGATTCCTACCTCTCGCACCTCCACTATATTTGTCCATATGCCACTATATAAGACTTTATCCTTCAAATTATCATACTCCCCTAGCGATGTGGCTTTTCGATAACTCTCCGAGACTTGGATCCTGATACAAAAAATGTTATGATAATAACACCTTCGACGTGTGTTTTTTGGAATCAACGATTGATACGTACTCTGGCCTTCAGGCCTTTGGGAGTTTTTGACCCAAAGCAACCTATCACATCTTTCCCCTCTGGAGTGCCCAGTCTCCGGACTACACGGTTCGTCGCTACATGGAAAAATACTGGATGTGGACAAGTGACCAAATCAGGCAGGTGCCACGTGTCACATTCTAACTGACCTTTCCACACTCCAAATGCTCAAAAATGATTGACATGTGGCACACATCCCATGTTCCACGTCATCCTCAGTGATGTCCGCAAGCCACGTCACTTCGAAAATTATAGGGTCCACATCACCTCTAGGTGACATCATCATGCCCCATCACTTCGGCTCTTCGGGCTTCGAGACTTTGGGAGTTTTTCATACTAGCACACTTCCAATTCTTCCGAACTCCGAATTCCTAGATTGGTCAATCTGTCACCATGTGTCCTCTTGGATCGGATGACTAAGATTCACTTTGGGTCTTCACCTGAAATTCATAGATTTGCACCATGTGTCCTCCTTAATCTGACGGCTATGCTTTAATTCGGGACTCTGGACTTCAGAAATATCTCGATCTACTGACGCGTGTCTCCCGCGGATCGATGACTATGATTCTTTCGGGACTTCGGACTTCAGAAATATTAAACTTCAAAACTTATCTCACCCCACGGGCTTTTATCCGAATCCCTGGATCTGGTGATGTGTGGCTCACGACAGATCAATGGCTGAGATCCTTTCGGGTCTTTGGGTTTTAGACATATCAAACTTCAAACCCCCTCCTCGCTCACTTTTTCTGAGAGCGTTTTATCTAGAGCACACGATTGGTTGACGCCTGTCCTCTTGTAGATCAACAGTTCCCAGGCTAATTTGGCTATACGGATGAGCACTAACAATGCCAAATCACTTACTGCCTTTCCATTTGCGAGGGCGCACATTGGTGGTTTGGAGTAACCTTCTTTTCACCCTGCAATTATCTTGATGCTGACACGTAACCCCTTGGTGAAACCATGGTTTGGATTGTGGGACCGCCTTGGGAAATTAACTCCCATGCAACTTGGTTCCCCGCAATGCCTGTTGGCCATTGATCTCCCTCTCCAATGGGATCTGACGGTTGTGACCTTAACCCTTGATTCCTTTCCATCAGACGACTCTCGTTCATCTGTCCTTCGATCCAACGATCTCGGATCTCTCCTGATCCTATAGTGGCGATCGCTCCCGAATTCGAAGGGGAAGGTCATGATCCTTTGAACCCCTTAAAATTGATCTCTGATGATATAACTCCTGCGTATATTCTGCAACACCATTCCTCCTGAGATTTTCAACTTCATGGTCGGAGTTTGATCTCAACCAGGAGACTCTAACCAACAAACCCGACCCATACCGACCTGATGTTTCAACTAGAAGATCTGATAACAAACTGTAACATCCCCAGCCAGCCATAGGCCGGGGTATGCTACCTGCAAGCCCACCCTTGGACTTCTTTCTCTTACCAATACCTTTTTAAAATTTAAGGATGCAGAAAAGAAAATACTTCAATGACATGCACAACAATATCCAGCAAGCATGCATAATCTATGATTTAGTTAAACAATAATTAAAATACACAATGGAATACATTCATACACAGATAATAATATCACAATAGAGAGCACTTATCTTTATGAAATATGACACCAACTGGCTACAGACCAAGGACGTTCCACCAAACCGTAGAAACTATTGTTCGAAATATCAACAGCAACGTCACCCCCAAGCCATGGCTATGAATCCATAAGGAAGGCTCCAGAGTGTGGCTTCCCAAACTAGTCAACACCCAATCTTTCATAGGCTTCCCAACACTCACAACAATCCAAGTTCCCAGCTCTCTTCTACCCAGCTTGCACCACCCGAGAGAATGAACCTCCACCCTTCTCTGCCATGCAGTCCCTCAGGAATTCCTTATCCTTATTTGAGCCTCCAGCGCAACTGGTCCAGAATCTCAATGCTGGAACTCTCAGAACTCACAGTTGTGAGAAAAGTTGGTCACAGGCCAACGCATCTCAGACATACAGGCGTTAAGTCATGGTTGAATGACACCAGTGACCATTACAGCCAACTATGTCGTGGCTAATTCTTCAGTAGTTCGGTTCCCTTTCCCAAGCTAAGATGCGGATGAGGATGGATCAATGAATGGGTAAATGGGTGCATGAAAGTGCGTGAGGTAAAAATGAATGGACACACGGGAAATCAGCAAACAAGCCATCAGTCAAGCCCCCCATTAGACTAGAGGCGGGTTTAAGTAACTTTATGGGGAAATCAAGAACCTCTTGTCCTTCCCCAAGAAGCTCACGTAACTTATCCCCTCCCTTAGACAAAAAGGGTAATTAAAATAGGAATAAACACTTATCCCCTCAAGCCCCCTCTCTTGTGGAATCATACCCCCCTATAACTCTATTTCTTGTCTGTCTAGTAGCCAAAGATGTATTTATTATTGATAATGATCAAAACATTACATTTCTTGGGCATATTGGCCCTTTAATAATTGTTTGGGAACTCTGGCCTCTCAGTATTGTAACAATACATTATTTAAAATGGGGGTTCAAAACTTGGGGTGTTACAACTCGACCCTTCAGTTCCACTTGAAAGATATAAATGGGCCAAATCCAAGCTATGGAAAAGAGGTGAAAGAATTCAATTTTGAGAGCAAAGTTACTCTAGAGAAATTATTCACTTCACATTGAGTCTTCATCCCTTTGTCCTTTAAGTTTGAACACATTGTTCAACCCCCAAGCTCTTCCCTTATTGATTGAGAACTTCATTTTCTCTCTTATATGAGCTTGCCTTTGGTGGAGGATTGAAGTGGTGGAGGCCCAGCTAGAAGGAACTTAGTTTCTCAGTTCCGAACCGTGCCGACACACAATCTTGTAACTCATTCACTTATGCTGATTATATCTTAATAGAAATACTTTTTTTCTCATCCATTTAATATCTCACAAATATTTGAATTGTTATTCCATGGGTGTATTTTTTATGAATGTTGATGTATTATTCTATCAAATGTGCTAACCTTATATATTATCACCATATGATTGTGTTGCTTGGTTGTTGAGGACTAGTTGTAGGTATATTGCTTTGGATCAAGTACTCAACGATGGACTTCATCGAACGTCTGGACGAGGTAGGGTTCTTATCTTGTCTTGTTATCATATTTGTTTATCTAGCATACTTGATATTAGAGTTGATTTCTGCAGTCATTCCCGTTTCTTGTGGTTTACCCCTAGCCATAGATAGATTTCCTTCATAACACTATATATCCTGCATTTACTTCCAAAAGTTGCAAAAAATATAACATTTCGTGGAATTTGGTGGAGTTTACGGGCTATGGAGGGTTTCCTAAAAATTTTACCCCTTGTAGCCCGTCCCCAAACTGAATAACCATATTTTCTCATATAAAAATATGTCTTGGGGTCTCATGTAGGAAGACAAGAAAGATAATAAGAAAACTCTTCCAAAATCCCTTCCATTTCTTAGCCCAAGTTTTGCATCCCATTCTAAGTTTTATCCTCATCCTTTCCCTCCAACCTTTCTCCTTATGAAACCGTTCCTCCTTCCCTTGGTGATAAGTTGGTTTTGAAAAGTTAACGTGGGATTGATGCACTTGAAGCCACAACAGAGGATCCCAGACCTTGTTCGTGGAGTGGTTGCCAACAAAGGTTGTAATCCTTTTTGTCTTGAAATTTAATAAAAGAGTTCATCCTTGTCCCAAAATCTTATGTTTGTATGTTTTTATTGATTTATGCATTTAAATATATATCTAAAATTTGAAAGTGATTACTATATATTGCATGTCTTGTAGCATTGTATTCCTAATATTTTGCAGGTCAGCTTTGGGAGGAGATCCACAATCAAGGAGGTTGCAACAAGTGAAAGAGGTCTATGCCAACCACAAGGACTAAAGGTGCACCCATTGACCCTATTTTCTCTCTCTCGTCACTTTGTTTAGATAGTTTTGGGGTAGCTTAAGGGTAGAACATTATTTTAATGGAAGTCATCGCTCTGCCTGTACCTAGACCCAGTATAGGGGGATTTTCCCTGCAACAATATTGGTGAGTCAATTAAAGTTTTTCTCTATATATTTATAAGTGAGTGTTATAAATGATTATTCAAAAATAATAGATTTGTTCAAGTCTAAGCAAGGTGAAATTCATTATTGTATGATATTCAAGTTTAAAGGATAGATGGAGGACTAGGCTATAATGAAAAAATAAGAAAGATATCTTCCAAGAACAACTATTTATGGGATGACATTTAGTGAGATTTCAGAAGATACATTGAAAATAATTGGGTATTGTGATGAATATTGGACATGTGATATTGATGATTGAAGACCATAATTTTATTATATTGTTTCATTTTAATGTAGATGGAATAATTTATCGATGTAATATTTTAAATATTGACAACATGAACCAAAATTAGAGACTAAGTGAATCTATTATAATGCAAGAGACATACTTCAATATTTTGATCAATGTAGAATTCAAAACTTATGATAGAGTGAAGACTAAAAGACAAAGATTGTTAGATATCACAAAGAAGAGTAAAGTGTGTATTAGAAGCAACAAGTATTTGAATATGTCACCTTTAATCAATTATGCATGATCCATCTTTTAGAGGAGGATAACTATCTTAGGTGGGGAGCCAATACCTCTCCATTTGAGTACATGGTTAAGTTAGGGTATATGACCTCCTTTCCTATCAAAGCTAATAGGAGAGAGAGAGAGAGCTTTTGGAGAAAAAATGGAAGGTAGAGGGAGGGATGGAGAGAAGGGGTTTGGGAGAGAGAGGGTGCTAGAGAGAGGGGGGGAGAAAGTGGGGAACAGAGAGAGGCGGATGGGGGAGAGAGAGAGAGGGAGAGCGAGAGAAGGGGAGAGAGTGAGAAAGAGGGAAAGAGAGAGAGAAGTAGAATGAAATAAGGAAAGAGTGGTGGGAAAGACAAAAGGGTAGGGAGGGAGGGAGATAGTGGTNAGAGAGAGAGAGAGAGAGAGAGAGAGAGAGATGGGGAGATGGTATTGTGACCTTTATTTTTGGTTATATGTATAGTCTATATATTCTCGTATTTCTCACAGAGATTATCTTGCAGAGTTGAAGCGCTAGTGAGATAATTGTAGGCATGTACTCTAGTTTTCTCTTGTTGTTTCTATAGAAATAATTTTATTTTTTGAATAAATTAAATTATAGTCTAGATCCCTTCTAGCATATATTAAATTTTAACCCCCCAAACATTGAAGGCAATGATTTCATTGTACCATGATTTGGAATATAAACTAAGAGATATATGTGAAATGAAAATATGTTTGAGATATTTGTTTCTAACTCAAAATCATTGCATACAAGTTCATTCAAAATTGAAACCAACATATTATATGTAAGACATGTATACATATTACCTAGTTATTTGGGGCATGATTGGAAAATCCATATCATGTTATCTCATCACTTAAGTGGTCCAAAGGACATATGGGGACCCAAATATTTTATAATTGACAACCAATTAGGATCTAGTTTTATGTGCAAACTAGTTAAAGTAGTACAACAATTCATAAAAAATCACCATATTCGAGTGGACCACAAATGTAAACCAAACAAGATGGAATCCTACATATCCATATAACTGTACTTGATGCAATTTTTTATCCTTTTTTTTGGAATGATGTTTACAAAGATCGTAACGATATTCCATCTTCAATTATTCGTTCATGATCGTTTTTTTTCATTTTCCATTTTCTAACTTTCTATTTTTTTATTTGATTGAACCCCTATTAACTTTATGTGTGCTACACATACCAAATGACTATGTTGACAACTTATGACATCCAAATGATAGCCGTGAAAGTGTACATGACTTTTGGTTTCATGGGTTTCTTGAAAAAAATAGGCTTTCAATATGATGGATCCTCTTTCATATATAAAATTGTTATCATTATAAGCTTGCAAGTGGTATTTTCCCCCTTGTATTAATTTTTGTATGTTTCCAAGCTTTGACATATTTGTCATTTTCGTTTTGACAAATCTCATCTGAGTCTGTGTCCACTATGCAAATTGAACAAAACAAAATGCATTCCTTTTATCAAACACATACACATTTTGGAATGATTTTGTTTTAAATGAATGTAATTTTTGAGTCCCATGTATTGTACTGGATTCATATGGGATCGATTTACCTACATCTTCGATTCCAATATGCCAAAAAGGCCTGCACGGTTCATGAATTATTTATTAAAAGTAAATGAATGTCAATACATATATATGTTAAGTTGAAAAATTATTGATATTGAACTTTCATACATGTACAACATATATACACACACCTACGCACATCCCTTGTTGGATTATGTTCGTGGCTTAGAGCTGCTTGGAACCATTGAACAACTTAATCAATAGATACAAATTGATTGAAATAATGCTTCATATGATACATTCGAAGTGCTCGTTTTACACATGCCTATGCACCATCATGCTCTCATTTCCCATGACCAGTATGGAAGAAAGTCCAACAATGTTTAATGTTTGATTTATTATTAAGATGACACAACCAATATAATGATCTTGAAGATTTGAATTGACCTACACATCCATCTGACCATATCCAATGTTGATCATATTTAATCAAATAAGCTTTCAAGGAATCATATTGTTTATCAAAACAATGTTTTTTATGTTGAAATATTGTAACTGCAAAGAGTATTCTATTTATTATTGATTTATTATTCATTAGATTAATACCCTTTTGCGGATTGATCATGTCGGGTATTGTAAATGACCAAATCCCCTTTTGCGGATTGGTCAAACCCTAATTGTAATAGGCAGAATGAGAAGTCGTCCTCCAGATTAATTAAAGGTGGTTATAACCACCCATAATGAGAAGTCGGCCCTGCCAGTGAAAAGACACCTTCATTCACACGTGCCAAATTGTATAAATAAGAGAGGCTAGAGCCTCATTTGTACACACACTCACTTGTTCATCAGAGTGTAAGTTTGGAGTTGCAGTTGGAGAAGAAAGAGGAGAGAGAGAGGTGCATTCTTGGGAGAGGAATTTCTGTATTCATTTGAGTTATCGCTTGGAATTGTATTGGCTATCTATATTAAGGAATTTTTTGTTGAGTTTTCTCCCCCATGAGGGTTTCCCAGGATAAATGATGTGTCTCTTGTGATTGTGTATTTCTCAGTGATCCTATCTATGTTATGGTTATCTAGTAAATTGAAAAGAAACCTAATAATATCCTAAACCTTAACATGGTATCAGAGCTAACCTGAAGAGAGCATCTTTCACAAGAAGAAGAAAAATGTCACTGTTTTCCTACATGAAAATTAGGGATTTTTATTGAACAAGAATTTCAGTCCCAAAACCATCTAGAAAAGTGTGCTCTTCCTCAAGGATCACTTTGGCATCCTCAGTGCAACGTTTCAATGGCTAGATCTCCTGGAAAGTGAAACCCTAGTTTTCACAAAGTACCAGAAGTACCAGAAAACTAGAAGTATTAGAGTACCAAAAGTACCGGAGTACCAGAAGTACTAGAAAACTAGAAGCACTAGTCCAGAAATCCGCAGATCAAGTTTGGAGGGGTAAAAGTTGGACTTTCTGAAATCTAAACACACCAGGCTACTCGCCTTAGCCAAGCGCACCTCCTGGTAAGTTCAAAATTCAATTTTGAGCATTTTCATTTTTTGGTCATTTTCCTAGCTCCAGGTAAAAGATGTCTGTAAGCACTAAGCTTGTTGACAAGCTAGAAGGTGTGGAAAACTTTCATTCCTAGAAGTATAAGATTGGACTCATTCTTGAAGAGAATGACCTAGCAAGATTCGTTAAAGAAGAAGTACCATAACCCGTTGATGCTGCATATAAAGCAAAACACCAAAAGGACATAATTAGGGCCAAAAGAATCATTACAGATTCTATCAAAGATCACTTCATTCCTCAAGTGTCATCAAAGAAGACTCCAAAATAAATGTTTGATGCCCTAACTAGATTATATGAAGGAAAGAACATAAATCGGAAGATGAATCTAAGAACTCAGCTCAAGAATACAAGGATGTAGAAAGAAGAATCAATCCAAGAATATTTCTCCAGAATATCTCAATTCAAAGAACAACTAGAAGCGATTAGAGATACTATAGACGAAGACGAACTTATAATGATAGACCTTAATGCTCTCTCAAGACCTTGGGCTTCATTCATCCAAACCATTTGTGCAAGAAAGGAGAAACTACAATTTGACAGTCTTTGGGAAGAATGTATTCAAGAAGAATCAAGACTAGCTAACCGAGAATATTTACTATCAAGAGATGAAGATCAAGCCCTAGCTACTCACACTAAAGGAGGAAGAAAGAAGTCTTACTTCTACAAAGAAGCTCATAAAGAGTCTCACCGCCAAAACAAATTCATACATAAAGAATCTCAACCAAAGGGACTCTAGAAGAAAGGATAAAGAAAAGAAATAGATTTCTCATCTTACCAATGCTACCATTGTGACAAGATAGGACATATTGCGAGACATTGTCTAGATAGATGAGAAGAATACAAGAGGAAAAACAAGAGGCATCATGCCCATGCAGTTGAAGATGAAGAGCCACCCACGAAGATGATAAAAGAATGAATTGAAGACTATGTCTTACTCTCGACCCTCTCAGGATAGGTATCACCTGAAGAGGACACTTGGCTCATTGATAGTGGTGCTTCCAAGCACATGACAGGTCAAAGAGACATTCTCTCTTGCCTTTTAGAAAAGAATTTTTCTCAGAAAGTTACACTTGGAGATTATTATCAATACCCTATCAAGGGAGTAGGAGAATCAAACTACAAGCTCAATTCA
>JASDQU010685329.1:0-20841 GCA_032191745.1 Picea mariana | reverse complement strand
ATCTGAATACATTGATCTACCTATGTGCGGGTTAGGACCTTAACATAGTAGCACCGAAGGTCCCTCCTCCTCGCAAACTTATGCTTCATCAATGATTGGTAGTATATATTGTTATCAAGTCCCTCTTTAATCCACTACCAACCATACTAAGGTTATTAAGAAATATGGAGTTTTCCAATTTGAAGAAGATTCTACAACCACTCCATGCCACATATATTCTCCCTTGAATCACCCACCCATTACCAAAATTCAATGATCATTTACATAAGTTCTAGGGAAATAGTGTTGTTACTACAAATGAACACCTGGTGGCATTCTCTAATGCTTGTCACAACATAGGGGATAACGATAACGACACTTGCATGCATTTATTTGTTAATTCTCTCGAAGAGAAAGATGCAACAAAATTATTTGACCTCCCTTCCAAAATCCTTTCAACTTGAGAAGAATTGATTTCTTGGTTCAAATCCACTTATGGACAGCCCAAGAGTCCAACTAAGAAGTTAAGGGAATACAACAACATTTATTATAAGGATGGTGAAACCATTAAATATTTTAACCTTCATTTCACCAAACTATATAATCAAATTCCTGAACTAATACATCCTCAAAACCAAGTTGCTTTCATGCATTATTATAATGCATTAATTCTCCGTATCGTCATAGAATTGAAGAGAAGGATATCGATAATCTCAGTTTCTCCCTTCAATCTTTCCTAGAATATGAAGAAAAACTAGAAAGAATGGGTCTTCCTAAGGGAGACTTGGTCAAACAAATAGACATGTCTGTCATTCTACAACTCATGCAAGATATGAACACTAGGATTATATCTTACGAACGGAAATGAACTTCTTATTCTTCTTCCCCTGGGGCTTCTTCTTCTTCCCCTGGGGCTTCTTCTTCTTCCCTAGCACCTTTAGAAACATGAATGGAATTGTTTTTCAACCGAAGGCCATAATGACTCGTAGTTGGTGTAATTTTTGTGAAGAAAATCATGATGAGAATATCTGCAAGGTTAAAAAGAATGCTAGGAATCAGATATTTGGAAAAAGGCCTGATACTACGATCGTTGTTTAGATTGGGATGAAAAATAGGATGTTATTCTAATCAATACAAGGAATAAATCTTACACTGCTCAGGGAAAATTTGATATTCCCCTTAATTCTTCTACCCCAAGATCATCTTCTCAAAGTGTTGATACACAAGTTATTATAAATTCATATAATCAAGGAGTGTCTCCTCCTCTTCCGTCATATAAGTACAATAAAACTCAAACTGATACTCATATGGGAGAAATGTCAGTTGCATTGGATCGAGAGCATCGAGTTTTATCTAGTGGGGCTACTCCGCTGTCATTCTTTCCTCTGGAAAACTGTTTGTTGTTGTATCTCTGACACTAGGGTTTTTCTCAGTGCTTATTACATATGTTTGACAATTTAACACCTTGTTAGGATAGACATAGAAAGGAAAGTGAAGGAAAGGAATGACATGGTATGGTAAGGCATGGTAAGGGAAGGCATGGTAAGGGAAGGCATGGCATGGAAAGGCAAGGCATGGAATGGAAAGGCATGGTGTTGAGCTCCAGTTTTTTCATACTTTATGTCATACAAATACACTTATCATTACATCTTCTCCCTACATTTAGTCAGTAATATATCGCTAATTACACCATAAACCTCCATTATCTCTTGTTATTCATCCTATGTGGTTAATACATAATTTTCCATATTTTTAGTGATTAAAAAGATGATTATACAATAGTTTTGTCAATGATGGTTTAATCCTATGTTTCTATGTCCAAGAAACATGTTCTGTACTGTTCAGGTTCCAGTATATGCATTGTCCCTATTCTGGTACCTATATTGTTCTTGTTCCGGTACTCGTATTGCAGGTCATCCGATACTCCAAGTCATATGGTACCAGAAGGTTCTACATTCAGCCGGAACCTGCACAGTCTTTTGATACCCACACTCCATGTCATCCAATACTCTGCAGTGGTCTGGTACTACCTTTGTGTTCATTCGGTACCAGCTCTCTGCCTCTTTCGATACCAACTTCATTCGGTACCAGATTGTGCCTATTCCGATACTAGCTCCATCTAGTACTACCATCGCGTTGGTCTAGTACCCATAGTTGTGACTGTGTTCATCTAGTACTAAACCCCTACCTACAAGATTTTGGTACTAACTGTTCTAATCCGGTACCAACTGTTCTAATCCGGTACCAACTGTGCTAATCCGGTACTCAAAATAATTCGAAATTTTGGAAAGCTTCTAGAGGAAAATTGGGTACATGGGTTTTGTCTAGGGCCATGTTTACATGTGGAAAAGTGAGGAAGAATTCACCCATATCAAATGTGTGGACCTCCATCTCAGGGGGAATGATTATGCTAAAATTAGTGAAAATCTCAAACTGCCAACTTGCACCTCGATTTCCGTGCAGATGGCATCAGATCTAGAAATTCTACGAACTGGGTTTTGTCTAGAATATGGAAAATTGAGTAAAAACCAGGAAGTTTTTCAAAATTATAATTTTTTTTGAAGATATGGATGTGGGACTAACTCGAATCTTCCCAAATTGCAATAAAACCCAGATTTTTTAGGATTTTATCTAAAATTATAAATTTTGAAATTAGAGCTTTGGGATTCGGTCCCATCCACTCCTCAATGATTCTTCATGTATAAATAAGCCTCATGAGACTGAGGGAAGGGGAAGAATGATTATCATTATTATGCTAGTATGTTCTCATATGGAGAGATTTGGATCCATAAGAAAGGTGTTGTAAATTTCTGAATTTGAATTGAATAAGAAAGTGTTGAAGTTATGAGTCATTGATCGTGATTACTCCTTGGTTCTGTAATCCTCTCTAGCCACACATGCTAGGTGAGGTAGGCCCCCCTCAACATGGTATGTGTTGGTCTTGTTTATTATTTAATTTGCATAGTAATTAGGATTTACTTAATTGCATTTCTAGCTTACTTACATTGTAATTTCAATTCATCCTTTGTGTGATTGCAATTTGATTTAGTTTTATGAATTCAGGTTCATTAAATACTCATGATTGATTCTTCAAGTGTATGCAATAATGTTACATCTCTTCCATTGTATTTACCACTTCCTTATTTCGTTTCTCTATTTCATGTTTATTAGGTTCTAACACACTTATTTCCAGCAGTATTTGCAATTTGATTTCAGAGTATGAGTACATGTTCAAGATCACACCAAATTATGTCTCCACCCACCTTCACATCAGGCTTCATATCTCTGTTCTAAATACTCTATTTCTACTTATTGCATTTCCCAAATCATCATTGCAGCTTACAGCCATGTCATTTTTCCAAACTCACTACACTTTGACCATGATACCCTCTTCCAATTTGTTGTTATCCCATTACTATTCTCTCTCATAACCACGCCTCCATTTTCTTCATACAAATTGATTAAACCATACATCAACTTACATTCACAAGAACTCAATTCCATCATACCCAACATTACATCCATAAACATAAAACCTCTCTAATCAATTGCGCCTAGATTTGAGTTGTTTCGAGATTGGTTACAGAGGTAGATCATTTCCATTCTAGCTCTCAATAATTCTTCGTGAATTGTTCTCATTAGTCCAATAATATATAAAACACAAAGAGTTAAAACCATTCTTCTTATATTCCTCTACTTTCACTCTAAAATTTTGTTCTTGGAATTAATTAGAAGATTTTATCACATCTGCAATCCATCAAACATGGAAAACACAGAGTGCATTTCCTTCCATCTATTCATGTTTATATAGATCATTGTTACATATTTTCATTCATTCAATAGATCCATTATTCCGTTAGGTAGATTTCATATTATTGTTGTACCCATTTGAAGAATTGTCTTGGAGTTTTAGTTTCATTTGTTTACAAGTCATTTTCAGATTGTCTTCATAATCTTTTAATCTAGTTTACTTTGATTTAGTTTTGTTGTAGCTTAGCTAACCACTACTAGAATCCATTGAAGGAAAAGAAAATTAAATAAGCTACCCACAATTAATCACACAAATATCACTCTGAGTGCATGAAAGACTGTGATCTAAGCCTTTATAGCACTAAGTATTCCTATGTCCCAGTGATGAATCCTTAGTGTTAATTTGTTGCAGTGTGGGTTTGAAGATTGCTTGTCAGCTTTAGATTAGGCTAGACTAGGCTCTGATCCTGCGTTTCCTGTGCCTGCACCTCGAATATTATGAGCCCCGGTTGATAATTAAATGTGGAAATTAATAGTGAATATATATAGCCCAACATTTTCGCACTGTTGTCGGGGAGGTGCTAAAGGGATTAGAGCATAGGTAGGTTGTTTTTATTTCTCCAAAGCCTTGAGTGTTCCTTTCATGCAAGTGTGTTTCTTTTCATGCAAGCATGTTTATTTTCATGCAAGTGTGGTGTGCTTTTAAGGACGACCTAAGGGTGGAGAGAAGATGGTAAGACGTGAGGGAAGAGCCCATGCATCCACTTTAGTGGGGTTACTCCAAAGTTGGGTTTTCCTCTTTCGTTCAATAGTTAGAATTTGTGTTTTATTAGCATTAACCAATTTTTTATATATATGAGAAGAGAAGATAACTTGTGTGAAATAATAACTTGGTGATAGCAAGGTCCTAGTAGCATGGTGGCACTTTGAGTATAAAATTGGTTTCCTTACATTTTCTTTTAGTTTTCTTCTTTTTATTTCTTTAGGGTTTTTAAAAAGTTTTTGGGCACTGTAAGAACCCCCCCTCTACACTAATCCATGTGTGAAATAGGACCCATAAACCAACAACAAGAATTCAAATATGATCAAGAGTTTAACATAACTCTCTCAAATCCTAGCAGCAACTGGTATCTCAATCTCGACCTCTCAAGAAGAACAAATCTTGACAACAGTCAAGAATTTAAATGTCGCTCCACATACACAAGAAGATATAGAAGTATCATTTGATTCCCTTTGCCAATCTATCAAGGAGATTGAAGAATCATGGACCACATTCGATGGAGAGCCACCATTAGAACCCGAGATCGAGGAGTTTTTGATATTCCTTTCTGAATATCCTCCATGCACTAACGAGACCAGTATTTGAAAGAAGATGATCTTCCTGGGATGATAGAGGGAGACATGTTGAGTGGTATAAACTAACAAGTGAACCAAGAAAATCATGACTATATCGAACATTGGTTCCAAACAACAACTAGACTGAACCACCACTCTCTTCTTCAACAACTCTTCACATCATCACAAAAACAACTGGTTCTTCGTACCCTGGTATACATTAAAGCTTCTCTTTCAAACCCAAGTATGAATGTATTTCTACACCTGCTATGCACATGGTTACATTGGAAATATTCTTACACGTGAAATATAATTTCTCGTTCTTAGGTAGGATAGAGTAAAATTTGCATGTTAGTTAACCTAGTTCTAAATAAATGCAACATCTTTTCATGTTTCTTTTCAAATAAATAAAATGAGATGAATATAATACTGGTGATATAACATCAAAAACCAAAACAACTTAAGATATTTCTTCTTCTTATTACATGCATATTTCTGACTATTAATAATAACAATTGATCATAAGCCTAATATTTAAAATATTATGGGGATTTACAAAATATTTAAGGTTTGCATAATGATGCCCATAGGTACGTGTACATCCTAGTTTCATATCAGAACTTGTTATTCAAGCATTCTTATCAAATAGTAGTAGGAGAGTGAATGAAACTTATACTTGTGAGGGAACACAATCTTATATGAAGCAGATGACTTGGGGACTAGAGGCACCTTTTGGTCATTCTCTCATGGCCTCATCCACCACACATTAAGTAAGTTTGACCATGATATGTATTTTGACTAATCTCAATACATAAGTCTATTTTTCATATGAAAAATCTTCTATGGGAAATCTATAAAATATATTCCAACCCAATACCATCCCATCCTTTAAAAAGGTTTTCAAAGATTCCCCCCCATTCACCTATGCAAAAACAATCTATAAATTTTATCTTAAGGGTAAAGATTGGGACAAGAGCCTTTGATGGAAAATGGGTGTAAGAGGATAACCCATCGGGATGCTGAACAGGTCTGCTAGTAGCGGGTACCAGCCTATGGTATAACTAGGCAAACCCATCAAGGTACTAAATATGCTCGTGGGCAATGTGGGATTCTGCCCGGGAAGGATATTTATTAGATGTCAAAATTACCCCATTGTAGTACTAAACATGCTTGTTGTCAATGGGTTCTGATTTTGATGTCTTTCATTATGCCTAATCTATATTTGTCTGTATGAACAATATATTTTTGTAAATCATTAAGAAGAAGCATACATGGTTGAACAAAAGGCTAATGAACCTCATCTAATTGCCATTTGAGAATGTCTGTAAGACGGTCTTAAGACCCCATCATTCATACCTAGGATTTCATTGTCCTAGAGGTGGGACCCATAAGTGGAGAAGTCTAATAAACTCAAATGAGAACTTTATCAATATCACTTGAATGACAGAAATTCTCTGAAAAATCAAACAGGGATGACTGGTTTCCTACTGGTTTCTGAATTATCAAAGACCACTTATCTCCTCATGTTTTGTTGTTCAAGGATGAGAGGAAAAATCCCACATCATAATTCACATGGTTTCTTGAGCATACAACTGTTAATGATTGATGAAATCGTATGTAATAAGTAATCTAGAAATTTCCTTTATGCTTGTAATATTTTAAAATAAATTTCATTTCCGAATTTACAAGCATCCATAAAGTTTAATTTTTGGTTGTTTCTTTAAGCATGGCACCAATGTATATTTATTCTCTCATAATAACAGTATTGGTTTAATTTCTTTTAGATTTTTTTGTTCGGGTACTCTTGGTACAAAAACCAGTACGTTCCTATACCAACAGTACAAAAATTTAAATATTTTTTGAGGGTACCTTTTGCAAGATATTTTCAGCATCTTTTAGCTCTTCCATACTTCATTTCCCTCCTTCAGTCAACATGCATCGGTTGCACATAGTCCTCTTTGAGATTGCAACAATCTGGTATGCTAATAAGAGTTTTCATGAGGGCATCCAAACCAGCAGGTGTGGGGGAGAGAGAGACATAAGGAATCTCAGTAGATCAACATTCATCAATACTCTCTCTTATATATCCATGAGTTCACAGCCTTGCCCCACTTCATTTTAAAATTTCAATAGTCTACATCATGGTTTTGCAGGCATTTCATCCTGTTCTGCGTAGTTTACACTTCAACATGCATTAGAATTCAAAGAAAGGGTAACTTGAGGTAAAACTGGTACAAATCTTTTTAATTGACTAAAAACTTCAAAAACATGATGCATAACCACTATTACCCACTCCACACTCCACTATGCATTATCACAACTACTCAGTAAACCCTCCATCTTCACTCCACTTGTCATAATGAACAATATACTTTGATGATAGGACCAAGTAATGAAAATGAAATATGTGGTATACAAATGCAAAGCAACATCTATAGTGTCTTCTCTTCGTACATCATAAAGAATTCTTAAGTCATGTCAAAGAGGATGAAGTCATTGTTGCCTATCCAAGCAAAGAACCACAAAGTAAATATTGGTCTTAAAATTGATGCCCAATTTCATATGGCCACCATCACCAATATTTTATAAACCATTCTCCATATGCACACCATTCACCATCACTCTAATACCTCATCCACTACTTGTCCTCCATTTTTATGATAATTTTGTTTCTCTGTTGGAAATCAATCTGTGGCAGTTTCCAAAGTGTCATTCCACAAGAACCAACACTTACAGAAAAGAAGTAATTTCACACAAATCTATAAGCAAAGTATCATAAGTTCTTCACCTTGTCTGCATGAGGACATGCAAATCCTTGGGTTTGGGGGTGTGTTGAGATCCAGTTTTGTCATACTTTCCATCATACAAATACAATTATCATTACACCTTCTCCATGCATTTTGTCAATAATATATTGCTAATTACACCATAAACCTCCATTATCTCTTGTTATTCATCCTATGTGGTTAATACATAATTTTCCATATTTTTAGTGATTAAAAAGATGATTATACAATATTTTTGTCCATGATGGTTTAATCCTATGTTTCTATGTCCAAGCAACATTTTCTGTACTTTTCAGGTTCCGATATATGCATTGTCTCTGTTCTGGTACCTGTGTTGTTCTTGTTCTGGTACTCACATTGCAAGTCATCCGATACTCCAAGTCATTTGGTTCCAGAAGGTTCTACAGTCAATCGGTACCTGCACAGTCTTCTGGTACCCACACTCCATGTCATCCAATGCTCTGCAGTGGTCCGGTACTACCTTTGTGTTCATCCGGTACCAGCTCTCTGCCTCTTCCGGTACCAGCTTCATCTAGTACCAGATTGTGCCTATTTCGATACTAGCTCCATCCAGTACTAACATCACGTTGGTCCCATACCCATAGTTGTGACTGTGTTCATATGGTACTAAAACCCTTCCTACAAGATTCTAGTACTAACTGTTATAATCCAATACCAACTGTTCTAATCCGGTACCAACTATGCTAATCCGGTACTAGAAATAATTCGAAATTTTGGAAAGATTCTAGAGGAAAATCGGGTACATGGGTTTTGTCAAGGGCCACGTTTACATGTGGAAATGTGAGAAATAATTCACCCATCTCAAACATGTGGACCTCCAGTTCAGGGGGAATGATTTTACTCAAATTAGTGAAAATCTCAAACTCCCAACTTGCACCTCGATTTTCGTGCAAGTGGCATCCGATCTAGAAATTCTACGAACTGAGTTTTGTCTAGAATATGGAAAATTGAGTAAGGAAAAGGAAGGTTTTCACAATTGGAATTGGTTTGGAAGATATGGGTGGGGGACTAACTTGAATCTGCCTAAATTGCAATAAAACCCAGATTTTGAGGATTTTATCTAAAATTGTAAATTTTGAAATCAGAGCTTTGGGATTCGGTCCCATCCACTCCTCAATGATTCTTMATRTATAARTAAGCCTCATGAKAYTGAGGKAGAAAARRRRAAGAATKWTTATCATYATTATGYTAGTAYKTTCTCATATGGAGAGATTTGGATCYRTAAGARAGGTGTTGTAAATTTCTRAATTTGAATTGAATAAGAAAGTGTTGATGTTATGAGTCATTGAGCGTGATTACTCCTTGGTTTTGTAAGCCTCTCTAGCCACACATGCTAGGTGAGGTAGGGCCCTCTCAGCTTGGTATGTGTTGGTCTTGTTTATTATTTAATTTGCATAGTAATTAGGATTTAGTTAATTGCATTTCTAGATTACTTACATTCTAATTTCAATTCATCCTTTGTGTGATTGCAATTTGATTTAGTTTTATGAATTCGGTTTCATTAAATACTCATGATTGATTTTTCAAGTGTATGCAATAATGTTCCATCTCTTCCATTGTATTTACCACTTCCTTCTTTCCCTGCTCTGTTTCATGTTTATTAAGTTCTAAGTATGAGTACATGTATAAGTATTAGGTTCTGTTCTAGAAGTATGTGCAATTTGATTTCAGAGTATGAGTACATGTTCAATATCACCCCAAATTATGTCTCCACGCACATTCACATCGGGTTTCATATCTCTTTTCTAAATACTCTATTTCTACTGGTTGCATTTCCCAAATCATCATTGCAACTTACAGCCATGTCATTTTTCCAAACTCACTACACTTTCACCATGATTCCCTCTTCCAATTCATTGCTATCCCATTGCTATTATCTCTCATAACCACGCCTCCATTTTCTTCATAAAAATCGATTAAACCATACATCAACTTACATTCACAAGAACTCAATTCCATCATACCCAACATTACATCCATAAACATAAACCCTCTGTAATCAATTGCACCCAGATTTGAGTTGTTTCGAGATTGGTTACAGAGGTAGATCATTTCCATTCTAGCTCTCAGTAATTCTTTGTGAATTGTTCTCATTAGTCCAATAATATATAAAACACAAAGATTTAAAACCATTCTTCTTATATTCCTCTACTTTCATTCTAAAATTCTATTCTTGGAATTAATTAGAAGATTTTATCACATCTGCAATCCATCAAACACGGAAAACACAGAGTGCATTTCCTTCCATCTATTCCTCTTTATATAGATCATTGTTACATATTTTCATTCATTCAATAGATCCATTATTCTGTTAGGTAGATTTCATTATTGTTGTTGTACCCATTTGAAGAATTGTCATGGAGTTTTAGTTTTATTTGTTTACAAGTCATTTTCAAATTGTCTTCATAATCTTTTAATCTAGTTTTCTTTGATTTAGTTTTCTTGTAGCTTAGCTAACCACTACTGGAATCCATTGGAGGACAAGAAATTTAAGTAACCTACCCATGATTAATCACACAAAAATCACCCTGATTGCATGAAAGACTGTGATCTAAGCCTTTATAGCACTAAGTATTCCTACGTCCCAGTGATGAATCCTTAGTGTTAATTTGTTGCAGTGTGGGTTTGAAGATTGTTTTTCGGCTTTAGATTAGGCTAGACTTGGCTCTAATCCTATGTTTCCTGCTCCTGCACCTCAAAACTTACGATCCCCAGTTGATAATTAAATGTGGGAATTAATAATGCATATATATAGCCCATCATTTTGGTGTCGTTGTCGGGGAGGTGCTAAAGGTATCAAAGCATAGGTAGGTTGTTTTTATTTCTCCAAAGCCTTGAGTGTTCCTTTCATGCAAGTGTGTTTCTTTTCATGCAACTTTTCATGCAAGTGTGGTGTGCTTTTAAGGATGACCTAAGGGTGGAGAGAAGACAGTAAGACGTGAGGGAAGAGCCCACACATGCACTTTAGTGGGGTTACTCCAAAGTTGGGTTGTCCTCTTCCTTTCAGTAGTTAGAATTTGTGTTTTATTAGCATTAGCCAATTTTTTATATATATGAGAAGAGAAGATAACTTATGTGAACAAATAAATTGGTGACAACAAGGTCCTAGTAGCACGGTGGTGCTTCGATTATATAATTGGTTTGCTTACATTTTATTTTAGTTTTCTTCTTTTTATTTCTTTAGGGTTTTAAAAATAAATTGGGCACTGTAAGAAACCCCCCTCTACACTAACCCATGTGTGAAACAGGACCCATAAACCAACAACAAGAATTCAAAGATGATCAAGAGTTTAACATAACTCTCTCAAATCCTAGTAGCAACTGGTATCTCAATCTCGGCCTCTCAGGAAGAACAAATCTTGACAACAATCAAGAATTTAAATGTCGCTCCACATAGACAAGAATATATAGAAGTATCCTTTGATTCCCTTTGCCAATCTATCAAGGAGATCAAAGAATCATGGACGACATTCGATGGAGAACCACCATTAGAACCCAAGATCGAGGAGTTTTTGATATGCCTTTCTAAAGATCCTCCATGCATTGATGAGACCAGTTATTCGAAAGAATATGATCTTCCTGGGATGATAGAGGGAGACATGTCGAGTGGTATAAACAAACAAGTGAACCAAGAACATCATGACTATATCGAACATTGGTTCTAGATGACAACCAGATTGAACCACCACTCTCTTCTTCAACAACTCTTCACATCATCACCAAAACAGCTGGTTCTTCGTACTCTGGTATACATTAAATCTTCTCTTTCAAACCCGAGTATGAATGTATTTCTACACCTGTTACGCACATGGTTACATTGGAAATATTCTTACACGTGAAATATAATTTCTTGTTCTTAGGTAGGATAGAGTAAAATTTTCATGTTATTTAAGTTGGTTCTTCTTACTCTGGTATACATTAAATCTTATCTTTCAAACCCGAGTATGAATGTATTTCTACACCTGTTACACACATGGTTACATTGGAGATATTCTTACACATGAAATATAATTTCTTGTTCTTAGGTAGGATAGAGTAAAATTTGCATGTTATTTAAGTTAGTTCTAAATAAATGCAACATATTTTCATGATTATTTTCAAATAAATAAAATGAGATGAAGATAATATTGGTGATCTAACATCAAAAACCAAAACAACTTAAGATATTTCTTCTTATTATTAAATGCAGATTTTTGACTATTAATAATTGCAGTTGCTCATAAGCCTAATCTTTAAAATATTACAGGGATTTACAAAATCTTTAAGGTCTGCGTAATGATGCCCATAGGTACTTGTACATCCTAGTTTCATATCAGAACTTGTTATTCAAGCATTCTTATCAAATAGTAGCAGGAGAGTGAATGAAACGTCTACTTGTGAGGGAACACAATCTTATATGAAGAAGATGACTTGGGGACTAGAGGCACCTTTAGGTCATTTTCTCATGGCCTCATCCACCACACATTAAGTAAGTTTGACCATGATATGTCTTTCGACTAATCTCGATACATAAGTCTATTTTTCATACGAATAAACTTCTATGGGAAATCTATAAAATATCTTTCAACCCAATACCATCCCATCCTATAAAAAAGTTTTCAAAGATACTCCCCCTAAGAAATATATAAATTTTATCTTAAGGGTAAAGATTGGGACAAGATCCTTTGATTGAAAATGGGTGTAAGAGGCTAACCCGTCAAGATACTGAACAGGTCTACTGGCAGCTGGTACCGGTTTGTGGTATAACTAGGCAAACCCATCAGGGTACTGAACAAGCTCATGGGCAATGGGGCATTCTTCCTGGGAAGGATATTTCTTAGATGTCAAAATTACCCCATCAGAGTACTGAACAGGCTCGTTGGCAATGGGTTCTGATTTTGATGTCTTTCATTATGCCTAATCTATATTTGTCTGTATGAACAATATACTTCTGTAAATCGTTAAGACATGCATGGTTGAACAAAAAGCTAATAAACCTCATCTAATTTCCATTTGAGAATGTCCGTAAGATGGTATTAAGACCCTATCATTCATACCTAGGATTTCATTGTCCTAGAGGTGGGACCCATAAGTGGAGGAGTCTAATAAACTCAAATGCGAACTTTATCAATATCACCTGAATGACAAAAATTCTCTGAAAAATTAAATAGGGATGACTGGTTTCCTATCGGTTTCTCATTTATCAATGACCACTTATCTCCTCATGTTTTCTTGTTCAAGGATGAGAGGAAAAATCCCACATCATAATTCACATGGTTTCTTGAGCATACAATTGTTAATGATTGATGAAATCATATGTAATAAGTAATTTAGAAATTTCCTTTATGCTTGTAATATTTTAAAATAAATTTCATTTCCGAATTTACAAGCCTGCATAAAATTTAATTTTTGGTTGTTTCTCTAAGCATGGAATCAATGTATATTTCTTCTCTCATAATAACAATATTAGTTTAATTTCTTTTGAATTTTTCTGTTCTGGTACTGTTGGTAAAGAAACCAATAGGTTCCTATACCAACAATACATAAATTTAAATATTTTTCGAGGGTACTTTTTGCAGGATATTTTCAGTAGCTTTTAACTCTAGCATACTTCATTTCCCTCCTTCAGTCAACATGCATTGGTTGCACATAGTCCTCTTTCAACTTGCAACAATTTGGTATGCTAATAAGAGTTTGCATGAGATCATGCAAACCAGCAGGCCTAGGGGAGAGAGAGACATAAGGAATCTCAGTAGATCAACATTCATCAACGCTCTCTCTTAGATATCCATGAGTTCACAACCTTGCCCCACTTCATATTCAAATTTCAGCAGTCTACATCATGGTTTTGTAGACATTTCGTCCTGTTCTACATAGTTTACACTTCAATATGCATTAGAATTCAAAGCAAGGGTAGCTTGAGGTAAAACTGGTACAAATATTTTTAATTGACTAAAAACTTCGAAAATATGATGCATAACCACTATTACCCACTCCACACTCCACTATGCATTATCACAACTACTTAGCAAACTCTCCATCTTCACTCCACTTGTCATAATTAACAATATACTTTGATGATAGGACCAAGTAATGAAAATGAAATATGTGGTATACAAATACAAAGAAACATCTATAGTGTCTTCTCTTCGTACATCATAAAGCATTATTAATTCATGTCAAAGAGGATGAAGTCATTGTTGCCTATCCAAGAAAAGAACCACAAAGTAAATATTGGTCTTAAAATTGATGCCCAAGTTCATACGGCCACAATCACCAATATTTTATAAACCATTCTCCATATGCACACCATTCACCATCACTCTGATACCTCATCCACTACTTGTCCTCCATTTTTATGATAATTTTGTTTCTCTGTTTGAAATCAATCTGTGGCAGTTTCCAAAGTGTCATTCCACAAGAACCAACACTTACACAAAGAAACGATGTTACATAAATCTATAAGCAGAGTATCATAAGTTCTTCACCTTGTTTGCATGAGGACATGCAAATCCTTGTGTTTGGGGGTGTGTTGATCTCTAGTTTTGTCATACTTTTTGTCATACAAATACACTTATCATTACACCTTCTCCATGCATTTCGTCAATAATATATCGCTAATTACACCATAATCCTCCATTATCTCTTGTTATTCATTCTATGTGGTTAATACATAATTTTCCATATTTTTAGTGATTAAAAATATGATTATACAATAGTTTTGTCGATGATGGTTTAATCCTATGTTTCTATGTCCAAGCAACATGTTATGTACTATTCAGGTTCCAGTATATGCACTGCCCCTGTTCCGGTGCCTGTATTGTTCTTGTTCTAGTACTCGCATTGTAGGTCATCCGATACTCCAAATCATATGGTACCGGAAGGTTCTACAGTCAACTGGTACCTGCAGATTCTTTTGGTACCCACACTCCATGTCATCCAATACTCTGCAGTGGTCCGATACTACCTTTGCGTTCATCCGGTACCATCTTTCTGCCTCTTCTGGTACCAACTTCATCCGGTACCAGATTGCGCCTATTCTGGTACTAGCTCCATCTAGTACTACCATCGCGTTGGTCTAGTAACCATAGTTGTGACTGTGTTCATACAATACTAAACCCCTGCCTACAAGATTATGGTACTAATTGTTCTAATCCGGTAACAACTTTGTTAATCCGGTACTAGAAATAATTTGAAATTTTGGAAATCTTCTAGAGGAAAATCGAGTACATGGGTTTTGTCCAGGGCCACGTTTACATGTGAACACGTGAGGCATAATTCACCCAGCTCACACATGTGGACCTCCATCTTAGGGGGGAATGATTCTGGTAAAATTAGTGAAAATCTCAAACTGCCAACTTGTGCCTCGATTTTCGTGCATATGGCATCAGATCTAGAAATTCTATGAATTGGGTTTTTTCTAGAATATGGAAAATTGAGTAAGGAGAGGGTCATTTTTCAAAATTAGAATTGGTTTGGAATATATGTGTGGGGACTAACTCAAATCTGCCCAAATTGCAATAAAACCTAGATTTTTGAGGATTTTATCTAAAATTGTAAATTTTGAAATCAGAGATTTGGGATTCGGTCCCATCCACTCCTCAATGATTCTTCATGTATAAATAATCCTCATGAGACTGAGGGAAGGGGAAGAATGATTATCATCATTATGCTAGTATGTTCTCATATGGAGAGATTTGGATCCATAAGAAAGGTGTTGTAAATTTTTGAATTTGAATTGAATAAGGAAGTGTTTATGTTATGAGTCATTGAGCGTGATTACTCCTTGGTTCTGTAAGCCTCTCTAGCCACACATGCTAGGTGAGGTAGGCCCCCCTCAACTTGGTATGTGTTGGTCTTGTTTATTATTTAATTTGCATAGTAATTAGGATTTAGTTAATTACATTTCTAGCTTACTTACATTTTAATTCCAATTCATCGTTTGTGTGATTGAAATTTGATTTAGTTTTATGAATTCAGGTTCATTAAATACTCATGATTGATTCTTCAAGTGTATGCAATAATGTTCCATCTCTTCCATTGTATTTACCACTTCCTTCTTTCGCTGCTCTATTTCATGTTTATTAGGTTCTAACACACTTATTTCCAGTAGTATGTGCAATTTGATTTCAGAGTATGAGTACATGTTCAAGATCACTCCAAATTATGTCTCCATGCACCTTCACATCAGGTTTCATATCTCTATTCTAAATACTTTGTTTCTACTGATTTCATTTCCCAAATCATCATTGCAACTTACAGCCATGTCATTTTTCCAAACTCACTACACTTTGATCAAGATTCCCTCTTCCAATTCGCAGTTATCCCATTTCTATTCTCTCTCATAACCATGCCTCCATTTTCTTCATACAAATCAATTAAACCATACATCAACTTACATTCACAATAACTCAATTCCATCATACCCAACATTACATCCATAAACATAAACCCTCTCTAATCAATTGCGCCAAGATTTGAGTTCATTTGCTAGAGAATCCACAGTTAGTGTCATTTTGTCATCGACGTTTCGAATCCAGAACGGGATTCATCATCAGGACTAATCGTCAATTTTGAGAGCTGGCTGATCTTCGTTATTAATAGTGTATGCAGGACAGTCAGTAGGATAACTAGGTCGGCTAAACAATTGAATTATTAAGATTTGAGTTGTTTCGAGATTGGTTACAGAGGTAGATCATTTCCATTCTAGCTCTCAATAGTTCTTTGTGAATTGTTCTAATTAGTCCAATAATATATAAACCACAAAGAGTTAAAACCATTATTCTTATATTCCTCTACTTTCACTCTAAAATTCCGTTCTTGGAATTAATTAGAAGATTTTATCACATCTGCAATCCATCGAACATGGAAAACATAGAGTGCATTTCCTTCCATATGTTCCTCTTTATATAGATCATTGTTACATATCTTCATTCATTCAATAGATCCATTATTCCGTTAGGTAGATTTCATCATTGTTGTTGTACCCATTTGAAGAATTGTCTTTGTGTTTTAGTTTCATTTGTTTACAAGTCATTTTCAGATTGTCTTCATAATATTTTAATCTAGTTTTCTTTGATTGAGTTTTCTTGTAGCTTAGCTAACCACTACTGGAATCCATTGAAGGACAAGAAACTTAAGTAAGATACCCACGATTAATCACACGAGCATCACCCCGAGTGCATGAAAGATTATGATCTAAGCCTTTATAGCACTAAGTATTCCTACGTCCCAGTGATGAATCCTTAGTGTTAATTGTTGTAGTGTGGGTTTGAAGATTGTTTGTCGGCTTTAGATTAGGCTAGACTAGGCTCTGATCCTACGTTTCCTGCACCTGCACCTCGAAGCTTACAAGCCCTGGTTGATAATTAAATGTGGGAATCAATAGTGCATATATATAGCCCAACACATGGCAAGGCAGGTCATGGCATGGAAATTAAAGGAAACACAAAGCATGGCAAGGAAATGCATGGAAAGGAAATGCATGGCATGGCATGGCATGGGAAGGGATGGCATGGAATGGCAAGGCATGTCATGGAAAGTGAAAGAAAAACAAGGAAAGGCATGGCATGTCAAGTGAAGGCAAGGAAAAGAATGGAAAGACAATGCATGGCATGTCATGGAAAAGCATGGCACGACATGGAAAGGCAAGTCATGGCATGGAAATACATGTCATTGAAAGGAATGGAATGGTATGAAAAGGAAAGGCATGGCATGGCATGACAAGGAAAGGAAAGGAATGCCAGGGCATGTCATGGAAAGTGAAGGAATAACATGGCATGGAAAGGCAAGGCATGAGATGGAATGGAAAGTGAAGGAATGGCATGACAAGTGAAGGAAAATGAAGGTGTGGAAGACCCCCTTCCCTTAGGCCGAGATCCACTCAGGATCATATTAACATATATTAATATGATTAACACTCTATTTTCTTGACTTAACCTAATCCTCTAAACTGACCTTAACCTAATAATCCCTTTGACTTACTTTAATAACATTATTATTATCACCCTTCTAGACTAACATAACCTTAACCAACATAATACCTAATACCAACCTAAGTGATTTTTGCGTTTATTCTTCTACCAGTAATATGATTTTAAAACCTATTAATATCATTAATAGTATTAATGCCCCTCTTTATTAACATTAACCTATATTAATATGATTAACACCCTCTTTCTCTTGTACTTAACCTAATAATCCCCTTGACTTTAATAACATTATTATTATTACCTTTTTACTATTAAACTAATGTAACCTTAATAATACCATTGAAAAATTAAACTAATTCTAATTCACCATACAGTCAACCCTAAATTTAGCCTTTTTTGAACTTAAAATAATTTAGCATTAATTTTAACCTATTTTATTAACCTTATTTTATCCCATAATTAACATATATTAATAGTAATATGATTAACACCATATACCATATAGTTAATTTAGCCTTTTTGATCCTAAAATATTTTAATATTAATAATTTGAACCTAAAATTAGCTTTAATTAGTCAAACTAACTTAAGATTAATATTAATAACACTAACTTCCTCAAACCTAGGGTTTTTCCTCATTATTTTAACCTATAATTATTGACAAAACTAACATTGCTTAGTAAAATTAACTTAAGATTATATGAACTTCCTCAATACTAGGGTTTCCTCATTAATTTAACCTTAATTTAGCCCTTAATCAACATAAAATTAATATATTTTTACTAAAACCTCTGGTCAACCCTAAATTTCTTCTAAAAATGAGGGTGTCACTCAGCCAACCGTAGTTTTTTCACCCGCCTCATCACTATTTAATAAAGGCTCTTCTCTTACTATTTTTCTCAGACTTTTTTGTCTTGATGATGGATCCTGTTATGGATCCGAAACATCGACGACATGATGTCATTAATACTGTGGTTCTTCCGACAAATTCTGAACATATTTCTCACCGCAGAAACCTAAATGAATAGATCTTCACTACAACCACGCCGAGGGTAAATCAACCCCTTTGTTCAAGCCACAAAGGACTTTGGGTTTCATGATTTTGCAATCCATGTTGTTGCGGTTCTCGGCCCTTCCACCTACTGAAACCCGAAATGTCGAAATGCTGAAGTCTTTGGCCACGTCCTCTTCTGCTTCTGTATCACATTTCGCGACTTCAGGAATTCCAGAATAGGGAACCCCAATCTCTTGTCTCCTAAATTGTCGAATTGTCGAATCTCGACACGTTCATCAATTTTTGGCTCCTCAACGGGTTTTTCTCCTTTTTAGGGTTTCGGACTTCGCAATTTCACGAATCCTAACGTGAGGTTTCCTAACTCTCCAACCTCCGAACCTTGAAATAGTCAACAGAGTCTGACTCCGACTATTGACGAAAACTCGCCACCTATCCTCTCAGCTGTTCTCGATCTCTGACGTGGATTGTTGCCACTTGTCACCTTTCTCAGCTTTTGGAACTTGAATCAGTCTTCCAATGTTGTTCCCTTATCACTTCGAAACCCCAAATTCTGAAGTGATGCCTTCTATAGAATCAACAACTAATAGCCTTCCTTAAGATCCAACAACTGTCTTTATTTTGGAATTCCTGGTACTGGGAGTTTGAAACTCTCGATCCTGAAACACTTGTCAATGGGAATGTCGAAACCTTGATCTCCGAAATGCCGAAATGCCACTTCAAGGATTTTTCGGGTTTCACAACTCTGGGTTTTTCAATATAAAGTCCCTGGGATCCTTGTCATCAGAAATTCCGGTATTCTAAATCCCGAATTACCAAAATCCCGAAATTCACATAAAGTTATGTCGCAACTCACGACCTTGGGATTTATGCTCTACCAGGCCTGACTCCTTGTCATCAAAACCCCTGAAATGTTGAACTCTGAAATTCTGAAACACTGAAAATTGTGCTCCTCGCCTTTACACACGACAATCCAGTTCATGCTTTGGGAGTTTGAGCGACCAAGGGCTTCATCCACACTTCGGACTTACAACCCCCGAAGTGCCGAAATGATCTCAATGGTTCAACAGTCACGATCAATGGTCCACATTGGATCCTGCCTCTCGAAGGGTGGATTCATCCAATGCTTATCTTCCCCGTAGCTCTCCTGGATCCTACAGTCCTCGCTATTTCGTGAGTTATCCAAAGAGAATTTTGATCATTCGATTCTCCCCTCAAGAATCTCTATGGAATGAACCAATGTTCCTTCACTAGAATTTAACCTCCTGCATGAAGGTTCCACTTCCTACCTTCCTTCAAACACTTCAAAGGCGTTACCCCTTCTGAGCTTTCTCTGATAAATTCAAGCCTTGAAAAAGGGCCTCTGCTCACACTCCTTGTGGTAGACCTTCAAATACTTCTGCGTATTTGAACTCTCGACTCTATACACCTTCTGCGACAACAGTCTTTCTCTCTTCCACCTTAGTTAATAACTCCTAAGGACTCAGCTAGCCTAGGCATGCCTTGCACGGCTCCTGTTCTTCACTTGCACTTCTGCTGGAATGAGAACAACGATATCCCTCCTAAGCTTCTAGAGATAAACTTTGAACCTTTGTCAACGCACTCCTTGCAGACGTTTCACTTCACTCCTTGTAGGAAATTCTCTCTCAGGAAGAGAAACAATTGAAACCCATTCTCTTTCTTCTCTCAGACTTCAAACATTTAATGTGAAATCATACATTCAACTCAGTATCAAAGTAAATGAATAACAGAGAGAATAAAACAACTATCAACATACCATTCAACATGTATACACATAAAACATCATAACACCATGACTTTGATTCAAAGCTTCATGTATTAATTCAAGCTTTTGTACATGGGTTCTTCTCTCCAGCTCTCTGCTAAAGCTCTATGCTAATGTTCTAATGATACAATGATACAAAGATGAGGGTGTCTATATCCGTTTTCCCTCCTGCTTTATAAACTATCTAATCTATAATTCAGACCTACCTACTTTCATTAACTATGCATAAATGCCTCTACCTTCTATAGATGAGATTAAATCT
>JASDQU010685328.1:46808-58088 GCA_032191745.1 Picea mariana | reverse complement strand
AAAATAATAACTCTTTTTAAAATATTTTCATGAAATAGACATAAGAAACACTTCATTGATCGTCATGAACCGAATAGCATATAACACTATTATGAGAGAACCAAAAAAATAAAAAAAACCATTTCATACTTTATATGTTTTATATTTATAAAATATTTAAATTACGTATCTAATTATTTCATACTTTATATGTATCTAATTATGTATCTATAAAGAAAATTGTTAAATTTAATAATTAAAAAAAAAATTACTTTTAAATTCATCTACTCGTAAACTTTTCACCGACAATAAACATCTACAATACTTTCCATACATTTAATTTTATCTCTCCCATTACAAAAAAAAATTAGGAATTCAAAGTTCACATAGTGATTTCCAAATCTTAATATTCTAACTTGTGTTTTTCTTCCCCAATATTTTGTTAAAAATTATGGTGCAGGAAAACAATAAAATGTGTTATGAAAATCATAAAAGATGATAAAAATTATTAAGAATTAAAATTTTCAAATCCTATATTATGATTTCATCGATTATTGATTAAAACTTTAAATATTCAATATTCTATAAAGAGAAAAAGTTAGACGTTTCGGATGAAACTTTAAAATTTATAACTTGAACGATTTGCTCCGGCATGACAGCCTTGTCTTCAAAACCATTTGAAATAAATAGAGAAAAATGTTCCTTTTGAATACATAATTTCACGTGTACGAGTGTGATATCGATTGTTAAAAGATCACGTAGTAGCACTCGCAACCTTTGGAATACATTTGAAGGAGATCGCATCCGTTGAAATAAAGGTAGGGAATAGACTGTGCTGAAATAAACTTGCATCCATGGAGTTATAATTATGTCGAAAGACATACATTTATTGACAATGGGTATATTTAATATGTTTTTAGTACTTAATCAGTTTTGTATGGACAAGATTAAATATTGTTGGAATATTCTTAGTCGTCCCAATAAATCAATGGTTGTGATTTTAACCACTAACTTCCTCACTATTATAAAGACATCCATTTACATGTTTATTTTTTTACTTTTACTTAATCATATTTAACATTTACTATGATGACTAGCTGATTGCCACGAGTAATTAACGTTTCATTTTCTAAAGAGCCCAAATTTACCACGATTTTTACTCCAACTATTATTTACTGGGTGAGATTTTCCTACCTGAAACTCTTAGTTATTTCGGCGTTTACCAACCACGAGTGAACTCTTAGTTATTTCGGCGTTCACCAACCACGAGTGACTTGTGGCAGCTGTGATAGTTTAGCTCGTAGATGAACTTGTTGACAAACAAGTTTATTTTCTCTACTTCTCTTTGACCGTTTATATTATGATGGTTTACTAGTCCGTCTTCAAGAATGTAAGAACAATAACAAGGGGGGAATAATAATTAGTGTTCTTATTATTCAAGGGAGAATTACAATAGCCAACAATGGCATACAACCATCATATCCTCACATACACACACATCGCACTCCACATTATTGTCTTGCTCACACACTATGGGTATGCTAGTATATATAACATCTATCACACAGCTCTATGGGTATGCTAGTATATATAACATCTATCACACAGTTACACGAACTGGTCATAAATAGATATCATAATTACATGACCTGTTCATTGAAGAGTGCATGCATGCACATTCTAAATTTATCTAATGTGCATGCTACAGCATGGGAAATTAGTTGACACTTTTTCAACAATCTCCATCTTGACAACAATTCAACTGATATATCATGTCCAAATTAATTCATCACCCTTCGTGCAAAGCCAAGAGAATCCAAACACCATCATAGTTTCATAACTTCTCTAACGGTACTGTTGCGTGAACATGTCTGCATGATTCACTCTAGTATGGGCCATTCTGCCTCCATCATTAACTTGTCTAATAAACCGATGCACTTTTCCATTTTTATATGTTGGATTGTTAGTCGAATGCACAACACTTTGACCACCACAAAATACCTCATCATGTACCTGTCCAAACTTACCCAATAGATTCTTGCATTCTTGCAAGACATAACCTAAGGTAGGTCTCCTCTTGTCCAAATATCATGAATCATAACCATAGACTAAATCACTGGAACCATTGTAGGTGATACTTGTGCTTCTGTGTTTCAAGCACTCATTTCCATGCTCTTCACCTGGTTTTTCCATGTGTCTACCGACAACACAAATTGCATGTGAAATGTTGACCATCTCTCATCGCAATCATTAAACTTCCTACTAGCATATAATAATCGAGACAGATAACCCTTTTCTTCTTCATTAGTTAGGACATAAACCTGAAGAGAACTTACAATAGAAAGCCAAAGGGATTTTACAAGTTTCAAATTATTCATACTAAATTTCTTGAGTATCTTTACCACATATTTTTTTTGTGATAACCAAGCTTACCATATTTCTTGTCTCTGTGTATTTCCATGCCCAAGATTTATTTTGTTGCTCCTAGATCCTTCATATCAAACATACTAACCAACTGAGTCAACCTCTTGATCTCAAACATGCTTGTTCTTGCAACAATCATAACATTTAATGCCAAGATAATAAATATACCATAAACACAATGGCTATACTCACTCCTTGTAAAATTTTACTCACCATGAAGGAATCAAACATCTTGTACCATTTTCCTAGCATGGTTCAGGCCATACAATGATTCATGAGTTTGCAAATAAATATTTTGTTGCAATTTTGAACTAACCTTTCTAGTTGTTCCATATACATCCCCTTTTCCAAAAAACTCCATGTAAAACAGTGTTAACATCTAGCTGTACTAACTCAATATCAAGTAACACAAATAGTTCTAATACAACATGAATAGAAACAAAATTTTAATAACCGGTGAGCAACTTTCATGGAAATAAATACCTTCCAAATACCCTTGTACTACCAGTCATGCTTTGAACCTTTCATCTTTTACTATGTTTGATTTTATAAAAGGATATTCATCAAACACTACATATCTGTTCATGGTGATTTCGTGGGTAGTAGGATCCCACATTCTGCATCCCTTAACATCATCACCATATCAAATATCTACCTGAACTTGATTTGGGTGTTACATAGAATGTTGATAAAAACATAATCATCACAACCAAATAATTTCACACTTGAGTAATCATTAGATGACCTGTTCATACCTCTTCTGGAATCTTCCTGTCTTTTGCAACCGATCGTGATCGAGTTTCCAAATAGAACAACCGCTTCTACCCACAACTATTGTTGCAACTTGGCCTTACTAAACATGCCTATTCAATCCTAGCTTCCTTGCGATACTTTCCAAGTTCCATGAATATTAACCTACCTTCATCATATATTCTCAAACACTTGATTGACCTACCAACACATCACTCTTTTTATCGACCCACCTTTCTAACCTAAATACAATGCTCCACCTCGAACTTTGCATTCGAACAAATTTGACCAAATACGACCAAACCAACCCATGTGAAACATTGTCGCTCACCTCTAGGAACTTCACATTAGAGTCTTAGTGCTCCACCTCAACATGAACCTTCCCTTGACCAAATCCGTCCAAGCAAGCCTTCACTGCTTACCTCCAGGCCCATTTACAATGGAGTTCACCAAGCCTTTTTTAGGATTCATTACATGCCATCCATTGACACAATACCACAGGACACCCAAAAAACATGGACCCTAAAAACCACCTTCTTTGACCTAACAAACATATTTAACTCACTAACCCTTTCATCGAGTTAAGGCTAACCCAATATATATGCCCCACCACATATTCAATCTCCCTAAATTTATGTCTAGACTTTTCATAGGTGAACCAATAAACCAGGGGTAGGCATGCCTATCCAAGTCTTACAGACGTATGCCCACTTACATGCAATCAATAATTTTTACAACTCCAAGGTAAAGATTTTTTCTTTTATTTTATAGTGACTCAACCATCACTACTATTGTTGTTGCCTTGTTGTACGAGCAAACCCTGCATCTTGAGGTTCCATAACTCAAGGTTATTCTTGTCACTGAATTTCTCCACCTCAAACTTAGAACTTTGCACTTTCTCCATCAGCACAAACCACCCAAAAAACCACAACTTATAGTAAACCAAGCTCTTTATAATATATGTAAGAACCAATCTTAAAATTCAAAGTTGAATTCACAAAAGATTTTAGCTCAAAAAGATATATTAAAAAATATATATCTTAAAAAACCCTTTTAAAAAACATTCACCTTAAAACATTCTCCACCCATTAAATTACAAAGTCCATCCTCCCATTTAATTTCAAAGGCTATCCACAATTTTCTTATAATGTGATCTTCTGATAAAGGCGATCCTCTTACCTCTTATGCATAATGCATACAAAATTTTAATACTAGTTGACCTTTCTACCTCCACAAGGCCTGACCAACAATGAAAACGAGGTATCGCAGCACCCAAGAGATGCAATTAGAATGATTGTTGATATCGTGCCTCCTCCATGCTATAAAAAATGATGATCCACCTGCATCGGTCCTCCATCCGTCAAGGCTAGGAAGCGATAATCTCCAACATTTTTCACAGCTAAGTTTGAGATTGATTATCACCCCTATTGAATGGGATTACCTGCAATAGGGAAAAAATTACCACCCCTACACACAAATTTGTCATCTTTCATAGAAATCGCTCACTCATAAGATCTGTCCTCTTTCGTAGAAATAGCATGTGCAGAACTCGCTTATTCATGCAATGGATTTCTCACCTGGAGCTATGATACCACTTGTTATGTACTGGAAGCATAAACGTAACAAGATTCTAATAGAAACAAGAATAAAACCAAGATTAAACCAAAGACAACAAAAATCACATAATTGACACAATGATTTATGTGGAAAACCAATATGGGAAAAAACCATGGGGCAATGATAATCAATATTCTTATTATTCAAGGGAGAATTACAATAGACATCACCGACATACAACCATCCTCTACACACACACACACACACACACACACACACACACACCTCACTCCACAATATTGTGTCTTGCTCACACACTTCACTACACATATAACTCTATGGGTATGCTCGTATATATAACATCTGTCACACAATTACACAAACTGATCATAAATAGATGAAATAATTACATGACCCGGACATTTAAGAGTGCATCCATTCACATTCTAAATTTAGCTAATGTGCATGCTACCGCATGGAAAATTAATTGACACTTTTCCAACAGTAATTAGCATTTCTTTACATTCAATTTCATAATCCTTAAGATATTTTAATGAAATATGCTCAACAAAAATCAACTATCTTGCAGTTCAATATGTTCAATACTTACTTTGACACTGTGAATTTTAATCCCACATTGACACAACCTTTGTTGGTCATTAAATGGCCCTCTCTCATTCTCTATGGAAACATTACAATATTCTCAACAGGGTGATAAGAATCCCTTAAGCAAGGTAAGAATACCCTTTTCCCTGTGAAAAATATCTTCAAATTATAAACAATATAACCGCTAAAACAACCCTCTTTCAACTCACAATGATCCTATATATTATGTTGGTCATTCATCTTGAGATATTCAATAAGAAAAATTATACATTAAACTTAATAATGATTAATCAAGAACACTCCTCACTGGAGATTTTAAGGCATACACAAACCTCTTTCAATGTTCTTTCTCTATGCATTCAACCATAACAATTATTATTTTATTTTCTTAGATTGGAAGAGAATTACAATTAAGTCAATTTTCATATTATAAGTTTTATAGTATAGAAAGCTCAAGTTTCAACAATGCAAAGTAATAAGCCTAGTAGCTAAGAATCTAGATGAACTTTCTAAAATTCAAATAGATAAAATCAAATTAGTCAAGAGATATCTTAAAAATATTTTAGATAAGACCACTAACATTATAAATCATATCTCATTATTCCCTCCTAAATCAGAAGAAAACATCCAGAGAAATCCAAAACATTTTCCTTGAAAACCCCAATTTTGCATCTGCAAGATGAGACTGTGGGTTTCCTAAAGTTAACTGGGAGGCAGATGATTGCGATTGTGGGTTTAAAAAGATAACTAGATTGCAACCACATCTATGGCTTCTAAAGGGCATGGACACCTTTTACCTTATGGAAACATAATTCAAAATTTTCTTTCTAGACTTTTCTTAAGTAATCATTCATTGTGGGATTTTCCACAAGGGTTAGGTTGGTCATGAAGCTTATTCTAATGGTTCTAATCAACAAATTCAATTATTAAAACACATGTTAATTCCCTTGGAAATTTAAAAAAATTTCAAACCCTAACTATCGATTCCTAATTTTCCAAAGAAATGCAAATAACTCTGTAGAGTTGTAGAAGATATTCCCTCAATGCTTCTTTAGTTCCAACATTTCTCCAAGTATAAGCTTCAATTCTCCTTTTCTAAATATATGGTTTTGTTATTGGTTGACCACCCTACCAATGACCAAATGGGCTCTCTTCTTCTCCAAGGACCCTCGAGCTACAATAAGTTGTTTAAGAAGTGCACAAAAATTAGCATTATGATTGTGTGGTTCCTCTAGATAATGAGGTCCCCACCTCCCTAATACATACAAAATATTGAAACCAAACTCAACAATAGTTCACAAAGAAAAAATTATACATTATAACAACAATCCAATATTAGGGTGCAAAAGGTGCTCTCATGATGAATCATCCTTTCTTATATATCCCTTGAGGCTCATGCCATTTTTATATCTCATGCAAAATACTAATTATCTTAATTACCATATGCATATTATTCACTTACCCATGTGTCACTTCATGCACAAGTAATTGTTTATCTAAAATGCAAAATAAATAATATTCATCACATTGCAGCCTCTTCTCTTATTTTTACTCTTAGATATTCAATATATCCATTTTTTCCCTTCATTTAGTGGGTGCACATGAAGTTGTTATTTTATATTTAAATAATCTCACTTTTCTTTGCATTTAACTCACCATATTCTATATGCATTTCCATTTTATAAAATAAATTATATTTATGTTTTTACCAAATATGTACATAATTCTCTATAATCAATAAAAAAAAACTCATGCAATTCATTCAATTTACCATGCTAAAATAAAATTTGTATGCCAAAGGATACTTTTCTCCCAAAGTATTAATATATACAAGCATGCATAAACCAATTCAAAGGAAATACCAAGGGTAATACCAAGTTACCTTAGAGCCTTCAAGTATTCAGTACCAAGAGCTAGAGATAACCTCTACAACTCTTTAAGTATCTTACACGAAGAGCTACACATAATCTCTACAACCCTTCAAGTTCCTTAGATCAAAATCTAGACATAACCTTTACAATTTTTCAAGTACATGATAGGAAGCGTGGCATAGCCATACATTCCCTTCAAGTACTATATATCGGTATGTACCAAGGGTTTTGTAACACACCCATGGCGGGGCGTAAAAATTTAGTACTTCTTAAGAGAATCTATGTTCTGATTTGGGGATTCTACTCCATTATGCTCTTCCAGGGCTTTCCAGCAACGACCTCCATGCTCTGAACCGAACTCAGAACTGGAAAAAATCCTCTTCTAAGTCCTCCGGGTTCTTCCATTCCCCTTATTCTTGCATATGCCCATGAGCTATGACCAGATGTCAATTTCCGTGGAATGGCAATTCTCTGAAGTTCACAATCTGACGTCGCGTGTCCTTGGGGATTTTGATGGTCTTGATTCACTTTAGGACTTCAGAGTTTGAGAGTCTCGGATGCTCAAAAAACCTTTCAGTTGGGTATGTGTTATATTCTTTACATGTGTGTGTGTGGGCGCGTCAGGTTCGACAACTGCGTTTGACGATCCCGATTTTGGGTAGTTTTTGCTATTTTTAGCAGTTTTCTAAATTAATCTTGGATTAAGGGATTAGGTTTTTGGTATCTACGGAATACCTAAAAACATTTTATATATTGTATGGTGAATGGTGAAATTCAATATAATGAAAATAAGAAAGGTTTTCCCCAGTTGAGGGTTTCCGGTATAATTCCTTTTGTACTATGTGTATGAGCCATTGATTAGTTTATGTTTTACTTAACAATATTTATGAATTGTGTTACTTCACAAGTTTATAACTTACTCTGTAGTCGAATTTCTAGATCAAGCACCACACATTTATTGTAAATCAACGGCTTAGTTTCATTTCAGGACTTCGACACTTAGGAGCTTCAGATGTTTCTGCAGCCTTTTCCTCCCGGAGTGTTTTCTTTCAGAGTCAAGGATCTTGTGCCACCTGTCCTTCCAGATCAACGATCCTGGTTTACTTAGGGACTTCGACATTCAGGTGATATGAACGTTCCAACAATCCGTTGTCCCAGAGTAATTTTTTCCAGAGTCAAGGATCATGCGCCACACATCTTTCTGGATCAACAGTCCTGGTTTACTTCGGGACTTCGACCTTCAGGTGATCTGAACATTCCAACAACCATTCTCCCAGAGTACTTTCTTCCGGAGTCAAGGATCGTGCGCCATGTCCTTCCTGATCAACTGTCCTAGTTTACTTCGGGACTTCGACGTTAAGGATTTTCTACCTCTCCACACTCGCTTTCTCCCGAAATGCTTTCACCTGAAGTTAACAATCTATAGACATGTGTCTCCCATGAATCGACGACTACATATTACTTCAAGACTTCACACTTCGGTAGTTCCAAAGTAATCACCAACACAAACCTCTGGAGTGTCATATCTCTGGACACATGTCCCCCACTATCAATGGTCAAGATGAACTCCAACACTTCGGCCTTCAGGAGTTCTCGCCTCTTGCCACAAGCTTTCCTATAGAGTAAATTTTTTCCGAAGTGGTAGATATTTTGACGCCTGTCCTCTGAGATCGACGGCTCAGGTGAACTCCAACCTCCAGGCCTTTGGGAGTTCTCGCTTCACACAATCCATTTTATTCCAAATCCCTAAACCTATGAAATGATGGATATGGTACCACGTGTCTCTTGGCACCAACGAATAAGATGGACTTCAGCACTTCAGCACTTTGAGGATTTCACCTACTCCCCACCTATAAACTTCTGGAGTGTCCAAGTTATGGACTAAAGGATATGTCACCACGCGTCTTTTATAATGGATGATCGATATCTACTCTGACCTTCGGGACTTCGGGAGGTTGACTCACTCCTCAACTGAAATCTCCCGGAGTTGGTCAGCGTCGAGATGACCATGGCCTAAATATGATGATCCTGATCTATCCATGTAGACCCCAAATCGATTGTTCACATTACTTCGCTACTTCGTTCTTCGGAGGTTTTGGAGTTACTAATCCTCTATTCTCTCGAAGCAGTCAACGTCGGGTTGACTACCTCATAGATCTGACGATCGAGATGGCTCCCAAACGTCCTCATATCTATGACCTAGATTCACTTAGGGACTTCGAGACTTCAGGGAGTTTACCTCCCTCACGATGAACTTGATCATTTCGCTGAACTTGCGACGTTCGAAGGACTCAAGAGTTCAACTACCGTGCTCTTTCCAATATCCAACAGTNCCCAAATGGATCTCATTCATTCTTCTTCCACACAAAGGAAAACCTTCCCTTTCGATACTTCAATCTCACTATTCTTCCTAATATTTGTTAGCTCTAAAAGACTTAAGAGCCTTGCAGTCTTTCTATTGAACTTAACACTTATAAGGACATTCTGCGCACCCCTTGCGCTCCTTCATCAATCTAGAATTTAAAAAGTTCTCGGCCTCTGCCCGCCTGGCAGAGACCCCGTGCATGCATGCACTAACTCTCCTGAGATTAACAAGATTATTCTTTTATTATACTCACAATCAAATGGAAATAAAGGGTCACAACATAACCATTAAGAAATCATGCACATCCCTGAAAACATTCATAGGATATCCAATTTTATTACACAGTTACAACTCAATTACACAGGGAATGAGAATACTTATCTATTACGAGTTGCAGCCAACTAACTAATTGTGGATATGTTCCTTTCCACCCAACCATAGGATCAGATGCATTCATCCTTATCACTTTGGCCACCCCTGTGTCAAGCCATGATATCACTAGGGAGCTATGCCATCTCTTGGAGACCTTCTCCCTATCACAGTATCCCTGTGAGGTTTATTAGATGCTTCTTCAGCATCAAGCTCGCGTTTGGGTCCTTCAGGTTGTGTTCTTTGCACTTCCTTTTAGTTCACACATCTCCTAAGAGCTTGTGCTCTCCTTTTGTGTCTCCTCTCTCTCCCTCTGTGTATATCTTACCTTCCTTCTTTAGGAAGGTTCCCAACATATCATGTTCCTTATGTCAGAAGGAATCTCGGGTCTGCAGGTCTCTGTGGTACTTCAGGCTGACATCCCATGTTTCCATTCATGGGGGTGGTTGATTATTCAACCACCAGGCCTTTCCTTCATTAACTGATTCTTTCCTCTAGAGATATCATCGCTCGTACTTCAAGTATTCACCCCCCAACAGTTAGTTATGGGCAATTTAACAATAATACATTTACATCGTCCACATGCCTTAGCATGATAATCCTATTTTATGATTAATTACAAGCTAGGGGAAACAAGGGTGTTACAATCCCCTCCCCCTTAAAAAGGAACATTGTCCTCAGTGTTCTTTCTCAATAACACCTGTTATGAATTCCTCATCCAGCTACTTCAGAAATCTTGATCCTCTTTCATGGTCAGGTCCTTCCCAGAATCTTGGCCTTCGTTACCTGTCTTCAATAAATTCTTGGACAACAAGAACATTAATCACAACTTTATGCGAAAATATCTTACTGTTGTTCAAAATTCAAGAGGAAAATTTCATAATCTAGCACAATACCTATCTGTGTAGTTCACGAGTTTCAATCCACATGGCTGTCCTGCTATCCAGGCTCATTGTTTTTCTGAGACATACCCATTGTGTGCATGATTCTAATAGTTACAATAACTATCAGAGTCTCCTCTTCCTTGCAGTCACTCACTCTCCAAGCCTAGGCTCAGGCATCCCCTTCTCTGCTATACAATTTATTTAGTGATCCATGTTTCCTTGCCAAGGCTTTCTCGCACAACAAGGATTTTAGAGACTTCATAGAGCCTTACAGTCGGGGAGTCCCTCAGACTTTATCTATATAGGGGTCCCTCCAGGTTGTGTTACCTCAATCAGAACATATTCCAGGAGATCATGACTTACCACAGGGTTCTCATGTCTCAATAGTGGCCTCTTTCATGCTTTTCATCTTGACAGCCTTCATCTATCATTTCTGGACATATATTTTGTTCTCACCTATATCACAGATATATAG
>JASDQU010685328.1:35969-46758 GCA_032191745.1 Picea mariana | reverse complement strand
TGCTTGTTCTTGCAACAATCATAACATTTAATGCCAAGATAATAAATATACCATAAACACAATGGCTATACTCACTCCTTGTAAAATTTTACTCACCATGAAGGAATCAAACATCTTGTACCATTTTCCTAGCATGGTTCAGGCCATACAATGATTCATGAGTTTGCAAATAAATCTTTTGTTGAGATTTTGAACTAACCTTTCTAGTTGTTCCATATACATCCCCTTTTCCAAAAAACTCCATGTAAAACAGTTTAAACATCTAGTTGTACTAACTCAAGATCAAGTAACACAACTAGTTCTAATACAACATGAATAGAAACAATATTTGAACAACTGGTGAGCAATTTTCATGGAAATAAATACCTTCCAAATACCCTTGTACTACCAATCATGCTTTGAGCCTTTCATCTTTTACTATGTTTGATTTTATAAAAGGATATTCATCAAACACTACATATATGTCCATGGTGATTTCGTGGGTAGTAGGATCCCACATTCTGCATCCCTTAACATCATCATCATATCAAATATCTACCTAAACTTGATTTGGGTCTTACATAAAATGTTGATAAAAACATAATCATCACAACCAAATAATTTCACATTTGAGTAATCATTAGATGACATGTTCATACCTCTTCTGGAATCTTCCTGTCTTTTGCAACAGATGGTGATCGAGTTGCCAAATAGAACAATCGCTTCTGCCCACAACTATTGTTGCAACTTGGCCTTACTAAACATGCCTATTCGATCCCAGCTTCCTTGCAATACTTTTCAAGTTCCATGGATATGAACCTACCTTCATCATATATTATCAAACACTTGATTGACCTGCCAACACATCACTCTTTTTATCGACCCACCATTCTAACCTAGACACAATGCTCCACCTCGAACTTTGCATTCGAACAAATTTGACCAAATCCAGCTCACCTCCAGGAACTTCACATTCGAGTCTCAGTGATCCACCTTAACATGAACCTTCCCTTGACCAAATCCGGCCAAGTAAGCCTTCACTGCTTACCTCTAGGCCCATTTACAATGGAGTTCACCAAGCCTTTTTTAGGATTCATTACGTGCCATCCATTGAAACAATACCACAGGACACCCAAAAAACATGCACCCTAAAAACCACCTACTTTGACCTAACAAACATATTTAACTCATTAAATCTTTCATCGATTTAACGCTAACCCAATATATATGCCCCACCACATATTCAATCTCCCTCAATTTATGTCTAGACTTTTCATAGGTGAACCAATAAACCAAGGGTAGGCATGCCTATCCAAGTCTTACAGACGTATGCCCACTTACATGCAATCAATAATTTTTACAACTCCAAGGTAAAGATTTTTTCTTTTATTTTACAGTGACTCAACCATCACTACTCTTGTTGTTGCCTTGTTGTACAAGCAAATCCTGCATCTTGAGGTTCCATAACTCAAGGTTATTCTTGTCGCTGAATTTATCCACCTCAAACTTAGAACTTTGCACTTTCTCCATTAGCACAAACCGCCCAAAAAACCACAACTTATAATAAACCAAGCTCTTTATAATATACGTAAGAACCAATCTTAAAATTCAAAGTTGAATTCACAAAAGATTTTATCTCAAAAAGATATATTAAAAAATATATATCTTAAAAAACCCTTTTAAAAAACATTCACCTTAAAACATTCTCCACCCATTAAATTATAAAGTCCATCCTCCCATTTAATTTCAAAGGCTATCCACAATTTTCTTATAATGTGATCTTCTTATAAAGGCGATCCTCTTACCTCTTGTGCATAATGCATACAAACTTTTAATATTAATTGACCTTTCTACCTCCACAAGGCCTTACCAACAATGAAAACGGGGTATCGCACCACCCAAGAGATGCAATTATAATTATTGTTGATATCGTGCCTCCTCCATGCTATAAAAAATGATGATCCACACGCATCGGTCCTCTATCCGTCAAGGCTAGGAAATGATAATCTCCAACTTTTTTCACAGCTAATTTTGAGATTGATTATCACCCCTGTTGAACGGGATTACCTGCAATAGGGAAACAATTACCACCCCTACACACAAATTTGTCATCTTTCATAGAAATCGCTCATTCATTAGATCTATCCTCTTTCACAGAAATAGCATGTGCAAATTTCGCTTATTCATGCAATGGATTTCTCACCTGGAGCTATGATACCACTTGTTAGGTACTAGAAGCATAAACGTAACAAGATTCTAATAGAAACAAGAATAAAACCAAGATTAACCAAAGACAACAAAAATCACATAATTGACACAATGATTAATGTGGAAAACCAATATGGGAAAAAACCATGGGGCAATGATAATCAACATTCTTATTATTCAAGGGAGGATTACAATAGGCAACACTGACATGAAACCATCCTCTACTCACATACACACACACACACACACACACACACACACCTCACTCCACAATATTGTGTCTTGCTCACACACTTCACTACACATATAACTCTATGGGTATGCTCGTATATATAACATCTGTCACACAATTACACAAACTGATCATAAATAGATGACATAGTTACACGACCTGGTCACTAAAGAGTGCATCCATTCACATTCTAAATTTAGCTAATCTGCATGCTACCACATGGGAAATTAGTTGAAAATTTTCCAATAGTAATTAACATTTCTTTACATTCAATTTCATAATCCTTAAGATATTTTAATGCAATATGCTCAACAAAAATCAACTATCTTACAGTTCAATATATTCAATACTTACTTTGACAGTATGAATTTTTATCCCACATTGACACAACCTTTGTTGGTCATTAAATGGCCCTCTCTTATTCTCTATTGAAACATTACAATATTCTCAATAGGGTGGTAAGAATCCCTTAAGCAAGGTAAGAATACCATTTTCCCTATGAAAAATATCTTCAAATTATAAACAATATAACCGCTAAAACAACCCTCTTCAACTCACAATGATCCTATATATTATGTTGGTCATTCATCTTGAGATATTCAATAAAAAAATTTATACAACAAACTTAATAATGATTAATCAAGAACACTCTGCACTGGAGGTTTTAAGGCATACACAAACCTCTTTCAATGTTCTTTCTCTATGCATGCAACCATAACAATTATTCTTTTATTTTCTTAGATTGGAAGAGAATTACAATTAAGGTAATTTTCATATTATAAGTATTATAGTACATAAAGCTCAAGTTTCAACAATGCAAAGTAATAAGCCTAGTAGCTAAGAATCTAGATGAACTTTCTAAAATTCAAATAGATAAAATCAAATTAGTCAAGAGATATCTTAAAAATATTTTAGATAAGACCACTAACATTCTAAATCATATCTCATTATTCTCTCCTAAATCAGAAGAAAACATCGAGAAAAATCCAAAACATTTTCCTTGAAAAACTCAATCTCGCATCTGCAAGATGAGACTGTGGGTTTCCTGAAGTTAACTGGGAGGCAGATGATTGTGACTATGGGTTTAAAAGGATAACTAGATTGCAACCACATCTATGGCTTCTAAAGGGCATGGACACCTTTTCCCTTATGGAAACATAATTCAAAATTTTCTTTCTAGACTTTTCTACAAGGGTTAGGTTGGTCATGAATCTTATTCTAACGGTTCTAATCAACAAATTCAATTATTAAAACACATGTTAATTCCCTTGGAAATTTTAAAAATTTTCAAACCCTAACTATCGATTCCTAATTTTCCAAAGAAATGCAAATAACTCTGTAGAGTTGTAGAAGATATTCCCTCAATGCTTCTTTAGTTCCAACATTTCTCCAGTTCAATTCCCCTTTTCTAAATAGATGGTTTTATTATTGGTTGACCACCCTACCAACGACCAAATGGGTTCTCCTCTTCTCCAAGGACCCCTGAGCTACAATAGGTTGTTTGAGAAGTGCACAAAAATTAGCATTCTGGTTGTGTGGTTCCTCTAGAGAATATGAGGTCCCCACCTCCCTAATACATACAAAATATTGAAGCCAAACTCAACAGTTCACAAAGAAAAAATTATACATTATAACAACAATCCAATATTAGGGTGCAAAAGGTGCTCTCATGATGAATCATCCTTTCTTATATATCCCTTGAGGCTCATGCCATTTTTCTATCTCATGCAAAATACTAATTATCTTAATTACCAAATGCATATTATTCACTTACCCATGTGGCACTTCATGCACAAGTAATTGTTTATCTAAAATGCAAAATAAAGAATATTCATCACATTGCAACCTCTTCTCTTATTTTTACTCTTAGATATTCAATATATCCATTTTTTCCCTTCATTTAGTGGGTGCACATGAAGTTGTTATTTTATATTTAAATAATCTCACTTTTCTTTGCATTTAACTCACCATTTTCTATATGCATTTCCATTTTATAAAATAAATTGTATTTCTGTTTTTACCAAATATGTACATAAGTCTCTATAATCAATAAAAAAAACTCATGCAATTCATTCAATTTACCATGCTAAAATAAAATTTGTATGCCAAAGGATACTTTTCTCCCAAAGTATTCATATATACATGCATGCATAAACCAATTCAAAGGAAATACCAAGGGTAATACCAAGTTACCTTAGAGCCTTCAAGTATTCAGTACCAAGAGCTAGAGATAACCTATACAACTCTTTAAGTATCTTACACGAAGAGCTAGACATAATCTCTACAACCATTCAAGTTCCTTAGATCAAAATCTAGACATAACCTTTACAATTTTTCAAGTACATGATAGTAAGGCTGGCATAGCCATACATTCCCTTCAAGTACTATATATCGGTATTTACCAAGGGTTTTTTAAAAAACCCATGGCGGGGCGTAAAAATTCTATGCTTCTTAAGAGAATCTATGTCCTCATTTGGGGATTCTACTCCATTATGCTCTTCCAAGGCTTTCCAACAACAACCTCCATGCTCCAAACCGAACTCATAACTGGAAAATATCCTCTTCTAAGTCCTTCAGGTTCTTCCATTCCCCCTATTCTTTCATATGCCCATGAGCTATGACCAGACACCAATTTCCCTGGAATGGAAATTCTTCGAAGTTCACAATCTGACGCCGCGTGTCCTTGGGGATTTTGAAGGTCCTGATTCACTTCAGGACTTTGGCGTTTGGGAGTCTCGGATGCTCACACAACCTTTCAGTTGGGTATATGTTATATTCTTTGCATGTGTGTGTATGGGTGCATTAGGTTCGACAACTGCGTCTGACGATCCCGGTTTTGGGTAGTTTTTGCTATTTTTAGTGGTTTTCTAAATTAATCCCGGATTAAGGGATTAGGTTTTGGGTATCTACGGAATACCTAAAAACATTTTATATATTGTATGGTGAATGGTGAAATTCGATATAATGAAAATAAGAAAGGTTTTCCCTGGTTGAGGGTTTCCGGTATAAATCTCTATGTACTATGTGTATGAGCCATTGATTAGTTTATGTTTTACTTAAGAATCTTTATGCATTGCATTACTTCACAGGTTTAAAACTTAAACTTTCCTACCAAAGTAATCTATACCCAGATTTCTAGATCAAGCACCATGAATCCATTGTAAATCAACAACTTAGTTTCATTTCAGGACTTCAACACTTGGGAACTTCAGACATTTCTGCATCCTTTTCCTCCCGGAGTGTTTTCTTCTGGAGTCAATGATTGTGTGCCACCCATTCTTCTAGATCAATGATCCTGGTTTACTTCGGGACTTTGACATTCAGGTGATCTGAATGTTCCAAAAATCTATTCTCCCAGAGTAATTTCTTCCGGAGTCAAGGATCGTGTGCCACATGTCTTTCTGGATCAACAATCCTGGTTTACTTTGGGACTTCGGCGTTTGGGTGATCTGAACATTCCAAAAACCATTCTCCCGGAGTACTTTCTTCGAGAGTCAAGGATAGTGCGCCATGTCCTTCCTGATCAACTGTCCTAGTTTAATTCAGGACTTCAACATTAAGGATTTTCTACCTCTCCACACTCACTTTCTCCCAAAATGCTTTCACCTAAAGTTAACGATCTATAGACGCATGTCTCCCACGAATCAACAACTACATATTAATTTGGGAGTTCACACTTCGGTAGTTCCAAAGTAATCACCAACGCAGACCTCTGGAGTGTCAGATCTCTGGACACATGTCCCCCACTATCAATGGTCAGGATGAACTCCAACAGTTCAGCCTTTAGGAGATCTCGCCTCTTTCCACAAGCTTTCCTACGGAGTGAATTTTTTCCAAAGTGGCAGATATTTTGACGCCTATCCTCTGAGATCGACGACTCAGGTGAACTCTGACCTCTGAGCCTTCGGAAGTTATTGCTTCACACAATCCATTTTCCTCTGGAGCCCTAGACCTCTGAAGCGAAGCATATGGTACCACGTGTCTCTTGGCACCAACGAATAGGATGGACTTTGGCACTTCAAGACTTCGAGGATTTCACCTGCTCCCCACCTATAAACTTCTAGTGTGTCCAAGTTCTGGACTAAAGGATATGTCACCACACGTCCTTTATAATGGACAGTCGATATCTACTCCGACCTTTGGGACTTCAAGAGGTTGACTCCTCCTCAAACGAAATCTCCCGGAGTTGGTCAGCATAAGGCTGACCATGGCCTAAATATGACGATCATGATCTATCCATGTAGACCCCAAATCGATGGTTCACATTACTTCGCTACTTCATTCTTCTGAGGTTTTGGAGTTACTAATCCTCTATTCTCTCGAAGCGGTCAACATTGGGTTGACTACCTCATATATCTAATGGTCGGGATGGCTCCCAGACATCCTCATATCTATGGCCTAGATTCACTTAGGGACTTCAGGAATTTAGGGAGTTTACCTCCCTCATGACGAACTTGATCATTCCGCTGAACTCGCGACGTTCGAAGGACTCAAGGGTTCAACTCCCATGCTCTTTCCCATATCCAACGGTCATGACATACCTTGGCTCTTCCCGAATGGATCTCGTTCATTCTTCTTCCACACAAAGGAAAACCTTCCCTTTCGATACTTCAATCTCACTATTCTTCCTGATCTTTGTTAGCTCTGAAAGACTTAAGAGCTTTGTGGTCTTTCTATTGAACTTAACACTTATAAGGACCTTCTGCGCACCCCTTGTGCTCCTTCATCAATCTAGAATTTAAGAAGTTCTCGGCCTCTACCCGCCTGGCAGAGACCCCATGCATGCATGCACTAACTCTCTTGAGCTTAACAAGATTATTCCTTTATTATAGTCACAATCAAATGGAAATAAAGGGTCACAACATAACCATTAAGAAATCATGCACATCCCTGAAAACATTCATAGGATATCCAATTTTATTACATAGTTACAACTCAATTACACAGGGAACGAGAATACTTAGGCCAACTAACTGATTGTGGATATGTTCCTTTCCACCCAACCATAGGATTAGTCCTTAGCACTTTGGCCACCCCTGTGCCAAGCCATTATATCACTAGGGAGCTATGCCATCTCTTGGAGACCTTCTCCCTGTCACACTATCCCTGCGAGGTTTATTAGATGCTTCTTCAACATCAAGCTCATGTTCGGGTCCTTCAGGTCGTGTTCTATGCACTTCCTTTTGGTTCACACATCTCCTTATGAGCTTGTGCTCTCCTCTGGTGTCTCCTCTCTCTCCCTCTCTGTATATCTTACCTTCCTTCTTTAGGAAGGTTCCCAACCTATCATGTTCCTTATGTCAGAAGGAAGCTCGGGTCTGTAGGTCTCTGTGGTACTTCGAGCTGACATCCCATGTTTCCATTCATGGGGGTGGTTGATTATTCAACCACGAGTCCTTTCCTTCATTAACTGATTCTTTCCTCTAGAGATATCATGGCTCGTACTTCAAGTCTTCAACCCCCAACAATTAGTTATGGGCAATTTAACAATAATACATTTACGTCGTCCACATGCCTTAGCATGGTAATCCTATTTTATGATTAATTACAAGCTGGGGGAAACAAGGGTGTTACAATCCCCTCCCCCTTAAAAAGGAACATCGTCCTCGGTGTTCTTTATCAATAACACCTGTTATGAATTCCTCATCCAGCTACTTCAGAAATCTCGATCCTCTTCCATGGTCAGGTCCTTCCCAAAATATTGGCCTTCATTACCTATCTTCAATAAATTCTTGGACAACAAGCACATTAATCACAACTTTATGCGAAAATATCTTACTATTGTTCAAAATTCAAGAGGAAAATTTCATAATCTAGCACAATACTTATTTGTGTAGTTCACAGGTTTGCATCCACATGGTTGTCCTGCTATCCAGGCTTATTGTTTTTCCTAAACATACCCCTTCTGTGCATGATTCCAATAGTTACAATAACTATCAGAGTCTCCTCTTCCTTGCGGTCACTCACCCTCCAAGCCCAGGCTTAGGCATCCCCTTCTCTCCTATACAATTTCTCGGGTGATCCACGTTTCCTTGCCAAGGCTTTCTCACACAAGAAGAATTTTAGAGACTTCATAGAGCCTTACAGTCGAGGAGTCCCTCAGAATTTCTCTTCCTAGGGTTCCCTCTGGCTTGTGTTACCTCAATCGCAACATATTCCAGGAGATCATGACTTACCACGGGGTTCTCATGTCTCAACAGTGGCCTCTTTCATGCTTTTCAGCTTGACAGCCTTCATCTGTCCTTTCTGGACAGATATTTTCTTCTCACATGTATCACAGGTATATAGAAATTCACGAGACATCATCATAAATTCTGAATTTTCAAAATTTTATTGCAAATCTGTCACCTACAGATTTCCAATTCCACATTTTTTTTTTCCCTATATTTGTTCCTCATAGAGAACAGATTCACTAGGATGGGACTTTCCTCCCCATAACAGTTTATCTCAGTAGGAAATTGGTCTTTGGGCTTACAATACTTCCATATCCAAGACTCTTTCTTCCTGCAATACATTCCTCAGCCAAACAAATTGTCAGTTTTCATGCACATTATCTTTTCAAAATCAGACATACTAACAGTTCAATTCATTTTCATCTATTCAAGGATAAAAAGAAAAAAGATACATCATCCCTTACCTATGCATCATTTCAGCCTACCAAATTTTTCAAAATGTAATTCAGATATCAATTGACTTTAATGAATGTACCAACATTCATGGCCACTTTCATACCCAATGCACCCTTTTGTTGATTTCAAGTTTTCCACACTTTACGACAAGCACTTTTCCATGGTGTGTTGGATCTTAGCCAAGCTTCTCACCATATGGCTTATTCATTCTCATTCATTGTTGCTGTAGGACTATGCTTCCGGCTACAGGATGATCATGATCCCAAATCAGTACATATGAAACTACAAGTTTCTCTTGAATGCGGCCAAGCCTTCTTCCTTCATTAGTAACCAGGGTGCCAGCACTCATGGCCACCCAAATCTTATTTTCTCTAACACCGACACAATGTAAGTAGAAATATTGGAAGGTCCTCCTTCCTCAATGGGAAATCCATTGCCTATCCTTTATGCAAACATGCATTTCCTCGAAGCAATTCTGTTAGGGTCCTAACCCACACATAGGTAGAACAATGTATTTAGATGTAATAAAGGTCAATATTAATAAGGCCTTTCAATAAAATAGAATAAGTTGAATGTAAGAAGACCTAATAGAAGCTTTCACTTCTAGAAGGATCTTCCTTTAGATGCTTCTTTTGATAGACATATTTAGTATAAATAAGAGTCCAGGGTATGAGAACGCTAGCTTGGAGATTATTGTAATAGAGCTCTGCTCAACTGGAGGTTGCCCCCTCGAAGAGGCCCATGAACATTGCTCTTAGAATCAAAGTGTTATTTATTTTGTTATTCTTATATCATTTCAGTGTTATTGTGGTGATTGTTCTGGTTATATTTTTGTTATTCTACCATTTCTATCATTTTATTTCTGTTCTGCATACTTTTTATATCTGGTATATTACAAGTGGTATCAGAGCACTTTCCTTGGCAGAAATTGTGGCTAAATTTTTTTCAAGGTAGAGACGTATTGCAACATCTTTAATCCACAGAGATATGTTGTTACACACATAAACCCGCGGTTGAGGGATTCATACACATAGTAAATACAAGTTGTTATTAAGCGCACATCTGATGGCCACCCTTGTAACCCTTGTTGGTATCCCTTCGAGTGGTAGCGCATCACACAACACCTCTTTACAGATCAAGCTAGATTTCCAGAAGCCCTCTTTAGATAAACCGATCGGTCGCCTAACTGCTATAGTGCCACTGAGAACAACACTCGAGAAGATACTCTCTAGTACCTGGGTAGTCGAGTAGTACGGCTAAGGGTACGGTCTATCCTCCTTAGTTAGTGCCCTGAGATATTAGGCCAAGTACTACTGTTGGACCCCGCACATATATCAGAGAGCTATAGCACAGGGAAAACCCTTGTCTATAGAGCCCTTGAATACATAACCCTTGGGAACATAAACATAAACAAATTAAAACAAACAAGATCTATTGTCGCACAACTATGTTTGGGTTGCCAAGTAACTACACATTTCTTCCTAGTTAAGCATTTGTTCATTCCATCACTGTAGTATTCTTCAGACCGGAGTATAACTCCCGAGGTGTAAAAAAAAAGGTCTGGAAATTTTTTCACCATTATTTGAGACCTATTCCATTGGATTCATCTCTTCTCCCTTATCAAATTCATACATATCATTTTTCGGCAAAATCTTTTACCCCACCCGCACCTTTTTGGTTCCCTCATCCTCATGGCCCATACTTGTAGCCAAGACTTGGAAGCTCTCTTCAATACCTTGCA
>JASDQU010685327.1:0-40121 GCA_032191745.1 Picea mariana | reverse complement strand
TGAGCTATTCTGCATATTTTTCTTTTGAATATCCTTTCTTAGTGTGACAATCTCTGCTTCCAGGTTTCCAATGATCCTGTCCTTTCCTTATAGCTGTTCTTTGAGTGCTTCTTCGATTCTTTTATCTTCTTCTATTTGAACTTTCAATTTTGTGATCATTCGTTCTATTTCTTGAGTGTCTTTTTTCTTATCTAGTTCTACTTGTAGTTTCTTGTTTTTCTTCTTTTCGCTTCTGATAACTTCTATGGCACTCATTAATTCTTCTCGGAAGTCAAATTCTACCTCTTCAATTTCTTCTTCATATGCCTCTTCATATTCTTCTTCGGAGTCTTCTTTATCAGGGTCTTCCACTGCCATAAATAGAACTCTCCATGTTTCACTGTCACTGACCTCATCTTCATCTGATGATGAGATGTCTTTTTTGGTGCAAAAGTTTTTCTGAAAACTTTCTTTGTAGTTCTTTTACCTTTATATTTTTGTCTGCCTTTTGAGTAACCTTCATCATTTCTCTTTTTCTTATGAGGACATTTGTTAGCAAAATGACCAATACCGTCACAATTAAAACAAATTAAAGAAATCTTACCTCTGTACCTACCGTTGGTTCCCTTGTTCAGTCTTTTGATGAATTTGGCCACTTCTTCATCATCTTGTGAGACATTGTTGCTGCTACTATATTCTTCTTGTTCCTTTTTCTTTTGCTTTGATCCTTTGGATGCTTTGAAGGCTTCTTCTTTTACATCTAGATTTTCCTGTTCAGTTCTCATCTCATATGCTGTGAAGATTCCATGCAATTTTTCCATGCTTATTGAGTTTAGATCCAATCTTTCTTCTAGTGCTGACATCTTAGGGTTGAATCTCATAGGAAGAGATCTTAGTACCTTTTGAACAATTACAGATTCTTCAATTTCTTCTCCCAATCCTATGATTGCATTCACTGTTTCATTGGCACGTAAGAAGTAGGCTGTGATATCTTCATCTTCCTTCATTTTTAGTTGTTCGAACTGACCTCTGTAAGTTTGAAGCTTTGTTGCTTTGACTTTTGAATGGCCTTCATAAATATTTCGAAGCTTGTCCCAAATCTCTTTAGCAGATTTACAATGTGCAACTTTGGTGAATACCGTATCATTGAGACCATTCAAAAGTGAATTTATGGCTTTGGAATTATTCTGCCACTTGTTCTTTTGTGCCCACATACTCAACTCTGATGTTCTTTTCTGCAACCTGTTCCCGTAGAAAGTGATACTTGATTGGAATGTGCTTCGTCTTGGAGTGCATCACTGGGTTTTTTGAGATATTGATGGCCCTTATATTATCAAAATATATTGGAATGGGCTCATCATACTCAACCTGTATATCTGTCAAAGTTTGTTTCATCCAAAGAACCTATGTACAACATCCTGCTGCTACAATATACTCTGCCTTGGTTGTAGATAGAGATACCGATGATTATTTCTTGCTTAGCTATGATACCAAACACTCACCTAAGTAGAATGTTGCTCCACTGGTGCCTCATCAGTCATCAATACAACCTGCCCAATCTGCATCTGTGTAGGCAATAAGTGATAGATCTTTTCCTTTTGGATACCATAATCCAAACTCTTATGTTCCTTTGAGATATCTGAAGATCCTCTTTACTGCTAATACATGTGATTCCTTTCGTGTTGCTTGAAATCGTGCCACCTGTTATCACTCCAAGAAACTCCTTATGGTTGTAGACTAAAGATGCTTGGTAACTTAAGAAAATAATGTGTAGGTATGCTTGGAACAATGGGATCACTCAATGATTAATGTAATAGACAACTCATCATACATTCAAATGAAACAGTGCTTTTAGAAAAAAATAATCAGATCAGATATTTTTAAAGGAGAGGATGAAGAAAACTAATCTTGATTGCCAAATACAACTAAGTGTAGGGCTTAATGCAAGATAGTAAGAAATCCTTCACTTCAAGTCTATGAGCACAATAAAGAGATAGCAGTCTTTAAAAGCTAAGATAAACTGAAATAAAGTACAGAAAAAGGATGCATGAATATTTCTGATATTGAAAACAAAAGGAGACTATAATTTGATTATTCAATAAGAGTCTATACAGTAGCAAAAAATGTGTTCACAGTTTGAACACTTGTCTCTTAGAAAAGATAGGCATTTATAGCCTTTTACAATTAGTTTTTAAGATCCTGAAAACTTGGATCTGTATCTAAAAATAGAAAATAAAACTAACTAAGGCAATCAATAACAAAGACTAGTTGCTAGAACTTGATCTATATTCTATATCAATCTTTGACATCTATACTTCATCAGCTTCCGGACTCTGTTGTGTCATGGAAAGGTAAAGGCACCTGTCTTCTATAGCTGGATTTCTTCAATTAATCATAATCGAAACTTTAGGTGACTGATTTAGCATTTGGTCTTCAAAATCTCCACGAATCTCTGATGCTAAGTATTTCTTGACTAATTGGTTAATCCTTTGATGCTATTGAACTTCTTTAAATACTTGAAAATTGGCTTGCTCCAGCTTTAGCTTTCAAAAAAATCTTTTTGTGCTTTCACCAGCTAATTCACCTTATGATCCACTGGTTGGCTGGTGAATGCTCTGCCTTTCACCAGCTAACTGGTTGTAAATTTACCCTTTGCGCTGGTGAAAGTTCTGTCTTGGACAAAAGGAAACTTCCACCTCCAAAACTGTTGTTTTATCAAAAAATTAGTGTGTCTTTGCTTTATCTCCTTGCATATTCACAGCAACCTGGGCTAGTACTTGTAGATCTGGATGCGACTTATGCTTCTGCTTCAATTTCCTAATCTTCCTCTTAAGGAGTTTTTCTAACGACCATAAACTATTATAATCTTTGGTGATTCTTCTTTCTCTTTTTGTCTTTGACACTTTCACGAGCCAACTTCTCAAATGCTGCATTTGTCTCTACGAAATTGTCAGACAGAGTTTTGTATCTTGCCTTGATTACTCTTTCTAAAACCTCCTGTTGAGCAATCACTTCCTTTAGTTTCTTAATTTTTTGTGATTTCTTTGATTTTTTTCTCTTTGATGTTTCACCTTCGTTAGTGGGATTAAAAGTCTCACAATCCTGTGCAAATTCCATGGAGTGTTCAGGGCTTTTAATGGCTGGACTTTCATCTTCTTGCTCTGGCTCTATTTCTGAGTCTGTGTATGGTAGATTTAGAATATTTGTCTTCTTTTCTGTAGGCTGCTCTGAAGTGGTTTCAAAATCTAATTTTTTCTTTGATCTGTGAGACTTTATGCCAGAAATACTATCTTCTAGTAGTCATGGAAAATTTCTCCTCTTCCTCGAGCTGCTCTGAGGAGTTAATTTCTTTTTCTCATCTCTCTTATGCTCATTCATGGGATGAGTTTGGGTTTCAAAGCCTTCCCAAAAAAGAAAATGTTGCCAAGTCCTTCCTCTTTGTCTTAGTTCTTCTAGAATTATCAATTTGATCAGGCCGAAATGACAAAGAGAGTTTTTCATACTTAGAGGTTCAGCCCTAATTTTTTTACATACTTTGGTTATGCTTTTGTGAAAGAAGAAAGGTAAATTTAGGAGAGTTTTCCCTATGAAATGATCTAAGAGCTTGAAATGATATAGCATCAGCTTGTCATACCTACCTTCTAAGGTTATATAGAGTTGAATTCCTTTGAATAAGTCTTGCCATTCATCCTCCAAATGAGAAACTGGCATGCTTTTCTTCCATGTGACATTTCTAAATTCTGCCTTAAGATATGCTCTGAAATTGAGATTCTTGGTTACTGTTGTCTTAAACTAGCTCTGGCCTGATCTAGGTAAGCTAGTTGCTGTGGCAATGGTGGCTTCATCAACTATCATTTCTAAAGAACCTACACAGGCTTTGTTTCCATCATACGATTTAGCAAACGCTTCAGCTGTTGTTTGGTGGCAACCATTCTATAACTTTTCAACATAACCCATGCAGCCTGCATCTGAGAAATGTTTTTGCACCTCTGGATGTGCTTGTAAAAAAGATAGAATGTCTAATTCTTTCCTCAACAATGAACCACTTCGTTTCCTTGCCATATGTAACTCGAACCCTAGAAAATTTTGCAAACAAAGTCACTATATTTTGTTGATTGAGCCAAGGTTTGGCGCTGGTCAAAACTCTTGGCATTGCCTTTCAAATATGAAACCATAACATATTTCCTGTGGACAATGCGTGTTGAGAATATGAAGTGTCGATTTGATGTCACCGGTTGAGTAGTACTGCTCCTTTACCTGTGATGATGAATGGGAATTCGTCATCTCCAACGCCATTATCTCGTGAAGCATGCATTCACGAACATGATCCGCTATGATATCCAATTTAGACGTGGACAACAGAATCCTCCTCATTATTTTCTTTCACCAGTGCCTTATAATGATTATGTGACATGTGTCGAGCGTGTCATCTTTTGATTTCTGAAAACGTGGAGGAAAAACACGTGTTCTGTGCTTTCACCAGCTAACTGTCTGCGGGAAAGTACTCCTTAACTGTTGAAAATCGTCGCTTTCACCAGCTAATCATCAACCTTGCAACACATGTTAGCTGTTGAAAATCTTTTCATGAAATTTTATAGAAAATACCTTTATGGATCAACTTATTTCTAAGGTAGGAATTTAAAACCTAAGTTTTGACACTAGAAGAAATTAAAAACAAATGGAGAAAACTACAGATAACCATGCTATCAACCGCAAAATGAAACCATAGTGACTAATTCATTTTGGGAGCTAACATTTGGCTCCAACTGGGATGGATACCTCCCTGTGAGGTCACCAAGAACCTAGTTAGACTCAGTAGCCTTTATTACAATTTGAAAATTTGAAAAATAGTTTTGCTCAGTACCATTGGGCATGGAGTTATTCAAGTGATAAAAACAAAGAAAACTGAACTGAAAAGAATATGTACAAGTAAAACAGGGCTTTAAGAAAAGACTTATGAAAAATAGGTCTTTAGAAAGTGCCTGTTGAAAGGGCCACCTGCTACTTCATCGCCTGCAAGATTTTGGAGAACAAAGGTATTGTTCTATTGAACTGTTGTTATGACGAAAGGACCTTCCCAGAGAGCATCAAATTTTCCGTGTTTCCCCTTCTCTTGCCTTGTTGCATCCCATTTTAAGACTAGTTCCCCTGTTTTGAAAATATTTGATTTGACTTTCTTGTCGAAAATCTCCTTCATCTTTCCTTGGTGTAATTCTATCTTTTCCAAAAGCTGCTCTCTATCTTGCTGCAACAATACCAAATTATGGATTCTCTGAGTTAAATCACTTGGTTCAGAGTCAGTTTCTTGTAAAAACTTTGCAATTGGCAGTGCAAGTTGAACATGAAATATGGCTTCAGTACCATATACCAACTTGAAGGGGGATGCACCAATTGACTTTTTACTTGTAACCTTGTCATCCCACAAAGAAAATTTTAGTTTGGAATCCCAGCCTCTGGTATTTTGTTCAAGCAGCTTCTTTATAATTCTGACTAAACTCTTATTCGATGACTCAGCTAAGCCATTTCCTTGTGGATAGTAAGCAATGGAATGTACTAGCTGAATTCCCAGCTCTTCACATAGTTTTACCAAGTGCTTATCTTTGAATGTAGCAGCGTTATCAGTGACTATTCTCTTAGGGAAACCAAATCTGGTGAATATTTTTTCTTGCAGAAAATTAATGATGACAGTATGATTGGCGTTCCTGGTAGGAATAGCCTCAATCCACTTTGTAAAATAATCAGTGGCAACAAGGATCCATCTATGCTGACTACTAGAAGGCGGGTGAATCTCACCTATGAAGTCTAGACCCCATTGCTGGAAGGGACCTGTGACCACTATAGGTCTGAGGGGAAGAGATTTCAGTTGTTGTTTGCCTTCAAATCTTTGGCACTTGTCACATGTTCTCACAAACTCACACACATCTGAAAATAAGGATGGCTAGTAATAACCAAATCTTAAGATTTTATGTGCAGTAGTCTTCCAATAGTGATGTCCTCCGCATTCACTATTATGGAACTCAATCATGACCTTAGCTGCTTCCTCTTGGTTTATGCACCTCAATAATAAACCTATTGGATTTTTCTAGAACAATAAGTTGCCATTGATGTAGAAATTCATGGCTTTGAGCTTTAAAGCCCTTCCTTGTGTTTTTGTCAAATCTGAAGGGACTGATAAAGTTTGCAGAAAATGAATAATGTGACTGTACCATTTGCAATTATCTAGGTGATATGAGACCTACATTTCCTCACTTCTTTTATCCTCTAAAGACTGAACATTATCTGCATTAACACTTACCAAATTTATTTCAAGCAGTTTACAATTTTCTTCTGCAAGAAGTTTGGCAAGGCCTTGACCTTTCACAAGTTTTGCCGGTTTAATTTCAACTTCAAATTCAATTAACTTTGCTATCCACTTACTCCTTTTCCCATCTATGTTGGGTTGTATAAGCACATCTTTAACTGAACTGGAGGGTACATAAGCTATTACCTTGGCTTGAAGGATGTAAACTCTGAAAGCTTTTAATGACTTGATAAGTGCATATGCTTGTTTCTCCAATAATTCATACTTCACCTCTGCATCCCTCAAGACTTTACTAAAGAAGGCAACCGGTTGCTCCTGACCATTGGCATTTCTCTGCAAGAGTACTATTGTAATTGTATCTTTTGAAGCAAATGAAAAGATATAAAATTCCTTGGCGAAGTCAGGGCTGATCAAAATAGGGGTTGTCGTAATGGCCTCCTTGATAGCATTGAATGAGTGTTTGGCTTCTTCAGTCCATTTTACTTCGGATTTCTTTCTTAACATAACAGTAATATGCTTTGTGAGTTCTGCAAAGTTTTCTATAAACCTCCTGATAAAGTTTATATTCCCAAGGAAAGACTGAATGTCCTTCTTTGATCTAGGAAGAGACATATTTTTAATTTCTTCTACTCTTTTTGGGTCAATTTTCACCCCATCAGCTGAAACAATATGTCCAAGTAATTTCCCTTCCTTAAGTGCAAAATTTGATTTTTTTGGATTAAGAGAAATGCCATACCTTCGACATTTTAGGAATGTCTTTTTTAAGTGTTGCAAATGATGTTCATGGCTGCTAAAAAAAAAAGTGATATCATCAAGATATATCAGGACAAATATATCTTTCTCCCCAATGAAAGCAATGTCCATCGCCCTTTGGAATGTCGCTCCTGCATTCATCAATCCGAAAGGCATCTTTTCGTACATAAACGTACCCCATGGAGTAGTAAAGGCAGTCTTTTCTTTATCGTCCAGATGGACAACAATCTGGTTATATCCAAAAAACCCATCAATAAAAGGCATCACCTTTGATCCTGACACCTTCTGCAAAATATGTTCCATTTTGGGCAGAGGGTAGTTGTCCTTCCTAGAGAACTTATTCAAATTTCTGAAGTCCACGCAGAGTCTGATCTATCCATTCTTCTTTCTGACTAGCACAAGATTTGCAATCCATTCTGAATATCTGAGAGGTATGATAATGTGGGCATCCAATAGTTTCTTGATTTCCCTTTCCATTGTAGGAAGCAATAAAGGATTAAAAGATCTAAGTTTCTGCCTAAATGGTTTTGGTATCTTTGTTTAAGGGGATCTTATGCTGAATTACCTCTGTGTCAAAAGTATTCAAGTCATCATATTGCCAAGCAAAGATGTCAGCAAACTCCTTTAGCAATTCCCCATAATCAACCTTTTGTTTTTTAGTCAAATGTGAAGCTAAGTTGACATATTTAGGATCCTGTTCACTGGCTACATTATACTGCAAAACTTTTGAATCTTTTTCTCCTTTTTCCAATTTGACAGCTACATCATTGTTATCAAAAAGCCTTTCTAAAGGGACCAAACCTTTAGGAATTCTGTTGGTGGACAGTTGTACTATTTCATGTGCTGTGATTTTTCTTTTGAATTTTGGCTTCTCAATTTCATCATCATGTTCATTCTCCTGATCAATTTGCAAGTCTGCAAACTCATCTATTGTTGCAAGAAATCTAGTGAGTTCAGCATCATCTTCAAGAACCTTCCAAAATTTTACATTATCAGGGAGGGATGGCCTATACTTAACTTGAATTTCGTAATTCAATTTATGAGACAGAGGAGGTATGAAATCACAGGCCGACACAACTAATGAATCAGCCAATTCATTCATTTCTCTGGGTTCATATGAAATTTTAAAATCTGCAAAAGTATGAATCACCCTCAAAACTTCGTCTCTATATGCTTTCAGCCTGACATGTTTTGCTTGAAAGGACTTATTTACATGCTGAATGATTAAATCTGCATCTCTGAATACATGTAATCTTTTAATCTCCATCTCTTTGGCTGCATTTAACCCCAGAAGTAGTGCCTCATACTCTGCAATATTGTTAGTCACTTTAAAATCAAGTTTAAAGGACAAATGAGAAGTTTTCTTGGAAGGGAAATCAATACCACCCCTGCTCCTGCTGATTCTTTGGTACAAGCACCATCAAAGAACATAGTCCAAAGATCATCCTCTGTTGCTTCTGTGGACTGAACTGCGGGATTTCTAAACAACAATGCATCTGGTAATGAATCATCATTTTGTAAAATACAAGATCCCATACCTGTGTCGGCAGAATAGATAGGATGATTGGATGGATTTTGTTCATCACTGATTACATATGCCAGCTATGATTCCCTATATAACCTTTTGTTTACCCCTCCAAAAACAGGGATAGTAGCGTAGGAGAGATCCATTTGAAGAGTGCCACCTAGCCTCTTCATCCGCGATCTTGATAACAGACATCCAAATTTAGGTGGTATGTCTGCCACTACTATATCCATAACCATAGTCTTCATGGACGCTTGGGTTAAAGTTACAACCAAGTCCTTGATCATTCCAAGACATTTGAATTTTCAAGAGTCAAAAGAGAAAAGATCGTGGTAAGACTTGGTGATCTCTAGCCCAAGCTCATCCATGACCGCCTTTGGCATTAAATTGTGAGAAGCACCGGAGTCCAACAAACAGTTATGTAATGTTTTCTCATGAATATTTAGAGAGATGTAAAAGGGAGGACAACTTTCATCTCGCACTTCAGCCGTATAAGTAGGTCTGAAATCATGAGATGACAAGTGAGATTGCTCCACAATGGGGATCTATCTCTCATATAAATACAAGACTTAGAAACATCCAATGGATGTGTCTATTGACACAATAGGGCCAACCTGAACAACTTAAAATATAATTAATCATTACACAACAATTATCTTTTACATGGTGGAGCCGACTTGTACCCTTCACAATACAAATTATGGGTACAACAAATCTTACTCTTAGACAATATAGCAAGGATCTCTCACATCCTCTAGTTCTCAGCCACTAGGGACACATCCACCTATTCTCACCCACAAGGACGTCACTCTCAACAGATCAACTCAAGTAATTCCATAGGAGTACTATCTAGAGAGCCATCTCAAGTCGACTCAACTAAGTCCATAGGAGTCAGACAGGAGACCATCTCAACTTGTCTCAACTCAGTGCAGAGGAGCATGACAAGAGACCACACGTCATCTCAACTCAGTCCAAAGGAGTATGACACACCCATCACACGGTCTCTCTCACAGATGTCTCAACTCAGTCCAAAGGAGAACGATCTGGAGAACATCTCATGAAGTTGCAATCAACAACATTCACGACATTGAGGGTAGCCCTCAAGAAAAGGGGTTTGAGTTGTCATCTTCGGAGGAGTACTTTTCATGCATTTATGATTCATATGTTTGGAAGCCTGATGATGACATGATTACAGATTTATTCGAGGATGAAAAGTCATATCATTTTCAGGATGATTTTCAGTCGTCCCATGGGACTTGTGATGCATATATTTTTGGCGATGCAAACTTGTTGTATGAGGACTCTCAACCACCTTTATCCTCAATTTTGAAAGAATACCAGTACATGGCCATCTCAGAGCAATCATAGACTCACTCTACAAAGCAGAAATATTTTTATTTTAGAAATTTTTACAAAGATTTGCAGGTGAAGAGGCAATGTTTTTCTAGAATTGAGCATGTCCCCTACATCTGGTCTTCTTCTCCGAGAAACCATGCAGTCTTCTTACGATCTATCATCTCCTTCCAGTCTTCGTCAAGAAGTGAATATTTGTGCACAGATGAAGATGAGTCGCCTTCTACATATGGCAGCCCTCTTCAAAGATGGATTGATCAAGCTTGTAGCTATCACTTCAAGAAAAATTTTCGGGATCATCGGGATTGTCGTTTCTCTTTCCAGAAGGATTTCCTCCCTCCCACCCATCTTCATGAGTTTTGTTTCACGATTCATTTTATGACTATCTCTACTCATGATTTTTATGTGCTTAACTTGTCTTTGTTGTATTACATGATTAAGCACAGGGGCAAATACATTGATGAAATGATCAGCTGGTTGCATTGGTTATATGACTTCACCTAACATAACCCATCGCCTGATTTCATGTTTGATTTTTTTCATTTTTCTCTACTTGCATTATCGATTTACATCATATATAAGTAAAATGCTAAAAAAAAATGTTTTAGACTAGTTTCATTTTTGGTTTTGATATATATGGACGAAGGGTGATAGAACCACCCTAGATTTTACAGTTTTTTGTTTCAGTGTAGGCACAAGCCTACCAAGAGATGTTGTGGTTCTCAAGCACTCTATGATGAGCACATGTCCCCAAGTAGGAGCCAAATGTTATCCCCATTTTGTGGGATAACTAAGGAGATGATGTCTCGAGGCCCTCAAGTTGCAGACATAGAGTACCGAGAAACAACTTTACCAGCAGTGTCCACTTGCACAGATGTAGACCCACCTCTCCACCACATCTCTAGGTTGGTCATGACGATATCCACCACATTAGCTTGCCTCTGAAAGACATTGGGTTTTTCTCCATGAGGTACAATTCAGTTATTATGGTGAGCGTCATTTCAATAGTTGAGGCATTTGAGTTTGTTACATCTATTACTGCTTTTGATTATGTGAAATTTGCTTGGACATTATGCTATTTTCCCTGTTTCACCTTGGTGGTTGACATTGTGCCCAGTAAGTGGGTCACCCTTAAATATAGATATGCTACTGGGAGGTCCTTTTGACAAATTATTGTGCCATTCACGACCATACTTTCCACTTTCCATACTTCATCCCCTCATCTCATCACCTTTTTGGTTTTTCGGGTATACTGAACCAAGAAGGGGTTGTCCCTCACTTCATGGAAAGAAGGGGTTGAAGGGCTAGAGGTGTGTGGCTGGAAAAAGATAAAATCCTAATTATGAACCTTCCAGATGCTCGCCCAAAGAGGTCTTGAGAGCAATGAAAAGATTCTCCTAAAAAATCAAAGACCTGCAAAAGCAAAATAACCTTATATAAATGTCCCCACTTGTTGAGGTGTGTACACTCATGCAATGTCCCTTTCTTTCCTTGCATATGGAACTCTGTGTACCTCTAGCTTCAAGTGGCCTTGTCATACTTCCCCCCAAGCTAATCGATTCACTAATAGGGAGTACCCAAGGTTTGGACTATTAATTAATTAATGGCAATGAATGGGCTTGGAAAAAGGATGCATTGAAAATGAAGGTGAACACACCCTCTACAAAGGAACCCATAAGTGAGACACTACAACCCCTTGTATATCATGAACCCCATGCCCAAAATTTTTCCCCTCATCCACATGACTTAGAAGGAGGTCCCCTCGAGAAACACCCCTAAACTTGAGGAACAATTCACCCAATAGGTCGTTTTTTCAACCCTTCCATACTCAAACTTGGTAAATTGCATAGGGTCTTTGAGAATTTTTTTATTTTGATGAGGTAGTTTTGGATGCACATGCTTAAATGGCTCCTTTATTGATTTGATTAACTCATCATGATGCTTTGACTTGAGATCCTTGGAGGGCGTATCCATTTGTCTTTGGAGGACCCAGCTGGTAGACAGTTTTGGAGGAACAAACCTAGCTTGGGGTTCCATGGGGCTTAAAACTCACAGGTTGGATGCTAAGGGCACACATGTCGAATCACGATGATTTTCCTCTAGAGGCCTAGAGGACACCCTGGAGGACCTTGCCTAGCCCTCACATGCCAGATGACTTTCCTAGGAGTAGAAAAATTTCACTCTTTGGGGCTTGACGTCACTAAGGGAAAGGGTTTGGTGGTGATGGAGTTGTTGCTCATTGAAACTTGGCATGATTTGACCAAAGGATGCATGGTTTGAAGGAAGATACCTTGGCACATGAAGAGGAGGATATAGAATCCCCAACGACCTCCACCTTCTTTTAGCGGTTGAATTTCATGTTGTAACATTTTTTTTTCTACAACCATAAGGCTTCAAAAGTATCTCTACAACATTTTTTCATTTCATCCTTGTTTCATGCCAGAGTCTTGCTCTTTCATACTTGAGCTAAACTAGTGTTTGATAGCTTGTCTCTTGCTTATCTTACTAGACTTTTGGTATCTTCATTTGCAGCTATTAATATATTTTGTTTGTTGATATATATTTTTTTACTGTTGCAATTAGGGACAACAAGCTTAACTTTCTTTTCCACCTAACATCTTACGTGCATACTTGGCTTTCATTGTGTCTCGGGCATGTACAAATCACCCTTTGTAGGCACTCATACATCTTGTCAACCATTGGCGACCATTGAGATTCTTTTCAATCCCTTTCCATTCTCCATCATTGACCTATAGGGGGACTCTCCTTCATCTCTTCACTTTCCATCTCATTTCCCCAAGGGTCGCTCGAGATTCCTCCCTTGAGGTGATTCTTTCATCTCTAAAGTGACAAGAATACCCACCTAAGGTGACAGTGGGTAGGTGTTCTCTAAGTTGTCATCATTTGGTGGTTGTGTCAGGCTTTGCCCAACCTACAACTTGTGAAATAACATTTTGGAGTCATTGTCGAGGAGGATTTTGAATCCTCTTTCGAACCCTAACGATACTATGGAAAGCTATCCCAAAGACTTTCTTAGCTTGCCTGGCGACTCCACCTAAAGGACGTTCCCTTTGTACCTTTGATGAGCTCTTCTTAAAGCTCATCTGACGACTCCACCTTCTCAAGAACCCACTTTTCCCTTTTTCCCCTTTCCATCTTTTGATGAGCCTTGAGCTCATCTTGCAACTCCATTGAGGTATTACCCTGAGTGACGAAACCATGGCCTCACAGGACTCACCATGGGAATTCCATAAGGTTTATCCTTCTTTTGATGTTCAATATATTCCTGGATATCCAAACCATTTCCCAACGGAATGGAGGGAAAATTTCCTCAAGTTTAATGGTGACCCAACTCTACCAGTCACCCAAGCCATCAATAATATGAAGTATGCCTCAAGTATAAATGTATTGCATGAATATGTACAAATGAAAAATTTTGTATCGTATATGGAAACAATTCAAAGGAATTTTCTTCCACACTCATGTGATCCGAAAAGTATCTGGTCTTCTGTAAAGTTTGTTGAGGAATTTCTCATGCATTGCAGGCCAACCATTCAGAATTTGCAAGATGTTTTCCATGAGCTTGAAGACGCTCTACGTAGAGAAGGTTTTCTTGTGGATGAAAAGACAATAAATAAAGAATGGAAAGCTGAAGATGAAGATTCACATACTAAAGATCTAAATTAGACATTCAATGAAGAAGAAGTGATTGTATTTTCCCTTCCACTTGATGAAGACGTCCAAGGTTCTATGAGTTGTGACCCTTTTAAATATGTTACTCTTTTCCATAACTGTGGAAGTGAACAAGTATTAGAGGAGCCCTTGGATATGACATATCCTTAAGAAAAAAGGAAAACAAAGCATAATGCATTAAGGATCAAGCCTCGTGTGATGAAGATGCGATGGAAGAGTGTGCCTGTGAAGAGAAAAAAGAATCCCGATGAAGCGCAACATGTTGAGGCATCACTATATTTACTCCTACCTGATGAAGTTGAGGTTGTCCAGTCGTGCTCTCCTCATGTTCAAGAAGTTGAAGAAGCAACTAGCCTTAGTGATGAAGAATTTGAAGATAATGTTGAAGCCGCCTCAGCCTCTGCTCTTCTTGCACACAAAGACAAAGAGATGGTCATTTTCAATCATGTTGATGGTCGTATGAAAGAACCTTTGGATATGGTTGATGAGAATATAGACACTTTCATACAAACTAGCAAAAGCAAATGGGATTTTGGTCGTCTCATTTTTTATAGGGACCCCATTTATGGCATTGAGGGTAGCCCTCAAGAAAAGGGGTTTGAGTTGTCATCTTCGAAGGAGTACTTTTCATGCGTGTATGATTCATATGTTTGGAAACCTGATGATGACATGTTTACAGATTTATTTGAGGATGATCGGTCGCAACATTTTCAAGATGATTTTCAGTCGTCCCATGGGACTTGTGATGCATATCTTTTTGGGGATGCGGACTTGTTGTATGAGGACTCTCAGCCACCTTCATCCTAAATTTTGAAAGAATACCAGGACATGGACATCTCATAGCAATCATAGGCTCACTTTACTAAGCGGAAGTATTTTTATTTTGGATATTTTTACAAAGATTCGTAGGTGAAGAGGCAATGTTTTTCTGGAACTAAGTTTGTCCCCTACATCTAGTCTTCTTCTCCAAGAAACCATGCAATCTTATTCCAATCTCTCATATCCTCTTAGTATTTGTCAAGTAGTGAATCTTTATACACAAATAAAGATGGGTTTCCTTCTACATATGCTATCCCTCTTCATAGATGGATTGATCAAGCTTGTGGCTATCACTTCCAGTAAAATTTTTGGGGTCATCGGGATTGTGGTTTCTCTTTCCAGAAGGATTTCCTCCCTCCCACCCATCTTCATGAGTTTCATTTCACGATTCATTTTATGAGTATCTATGTTCATGATTTTTGTGTGCTTAACTTGTCTTTGTTGTATTACATGATTAAGCACAGGGGCATATACATTGATGAGATGATCAGTTGGTTGCACTGGTTATATGACTTCACCTGACATCGCCCATCACCTGATCTTCAGGGCCCCAGGTAAGTAGGTAGGTCATTTGATTTCTTGCATATTTCTCAATGATTTTTCATGGTAGTTTAGTTGCATTTCATGTTTGATTTTTTTCATTTTTCTCTACTTGCATTATTGATTTACATCATATATATGTAAAATGCTAAGACAAATTATTTTTTAGACTAGTTTCATTTTTGGTTTTGATATATATGGACGAAGGGTGATAGAACCACCCTAGATTTTATGGTTTTTGTTTCAGTGAAGGCACAATTCTACTAGGAGATGTTGTGGTTCTCATGCACTCTACGGCGAGCACATGTCCCCAAGTAGGAGCCAGATGTTATCCCCATTTTGTGGGATAACTAAGGAGATGATGTCTCGAGGCCCTCAAGTTGCATACATGGAGTACTGAGAGACAACTTGACCAACAGTGTTGTTAACGAGTAAATTGGTAGATGAGGACATGAACTAATCCCCCTAGATCCACCTGGATCTAGAAAAAAACAAGATGGAACAATACGCTTTCCCTAGATTACGATCATTGAATTTAATTACCAAAGGAGGAATAGATAACATACCTTATGAATCACTTCCTTATGTCTTTGTTGATCCTGCTTTTCTCCAATGCTCTTGTGAAATTAGATCTGTAATAACACAAATCAACCAACGTGAAAGCAACAATAGTGAAATTCAATGACAACCTAAACATGTGATCAAGGAGTCATGTAATAAAATATCAATCATTTTAAGGGAAAGAGACATGCCACCGTATTATATTAATGAAAGGTAGAAGATACAACTGAATTTCCTTGATGTCGCAAGTTCCCTTTCAGTGGCCCTTCGTTCTGACACACACATACATTTTCTCTGATATTTGCATGAAGATTCCTCTCAAAAACTTGGTAGATGAATGGAGACCTCAAGCATCGTTTGAAATAGGATTCTTCACACAGACTTGCATCTATTCTCTCTTCAGTCTCTATGCGTCTTTATGCTTGTACCTCTAACCTTTTCCATGAAAAGCCTATCATTATATAGGAGAAGCTAAAGTGGTTAAAGAGATGAGGATGATCCCACCAAATCAGAGAAGTCAGTAGGATCATAACCACACGAACGCCACCTCATACTTCCAGAAGATTCCACTTCTAGAAGCTGCTAGAACTTCTTCCCTCTTTTAGTTTTAAAGCGTCGTCGTGACCTGACTATATATCAGCCTACGAAAATCCCGCGGATTGGATATAGTACAGCATGCGAAAATTAGGGATTTTCACACTGTGTAAAGGGAGTTGCCCGTGGCAGCCTTCCAAAAATACATCTTGCAAGGGTGGAAAGAGGTTGATTTTCTTAGGCAAAAGATTATATTGGGAACCTGAACATATGTTTATGTAATCATCATCAGGGTGACCAAAATAATGTGTAACAGAATGCCCCCCAAAGTATGAGGCTGGAACTCGAGATAGCCGAAGTACATTGTAAAATAAGCATGTATGTGTCGAGAACTAGGGGCGCACCAATCATGAACCTGCAAACAATCAAGCATTTGTACAATATCACATTATGTCTGAAGTAGGCATTCCCATGTTTAGACCATAAATAACTAAAACCATAAATGTAGGTCATGGCCACCAATTATACAATGTGGATCCATGTCACCAAGATTTTGCATAGCCACTAGGAATACATTGTGGATCCATGCATGAAAAACTCAAGTATGAACATAGCCACGAGACATACAAAGTGGATCTATGTGTCAAAACAAATCACAGATACTCCTTCGCAACCTGGACCAAAAATGATGAAGTCCAGGGTATTCAATCCATTGTTTGTTAGTACGATTCTAGTCACATGATTACAGATGTTGAAGTCAAACGTGAATAGAAACCACTTGATTACCAGTCATTAATGAAAATTGCTAACAAGTGTGAGGGAAATCACCATTGATGTCAATGACTCCCAAGGTACCCTAGTACAATCCAACAAGTGTAAATGAATGAATTGTAGTCGAACACTTGACAGAATCTCTCGATCAGGGATCAATGATGTAGATCCACTGTCGAAAGCAAAGAACCTGCCATTGAGGCATGCAGGCTCTAAGGTACTAAATAATTTCTAAGCCTTTTTCCTGGATAATGAGCTGAACTTGACAGGAAAAGGCTCATCACAGGAGGGCCTTGATGTATCCCCCATCAATGACATGAAATAAGTAATAGATTTAGGGTAGAGAAAAATACATATGTGACTTGGGACTGACACAGGGAAGGCCAACATGGTAAGAATGGACAATTACAGATGGTCGACTCGAAAGAAGGTTTCGGTTGAAATTCTCTTGAACATATGAATGACATGACAAAGATCTTGGTAGTATTGACTCAAAGAGGACCCAAGATATGAACTTGTAGAAGGTCAAACAAGAGACAAATGGATTACCCAACCCAGATTCAAATGATGAAGAGGGGTGTCATGTTCAAGAGCGACACTTACTGCCATTAATATAGATACAGAGACACATTCCTTTCCCAAATTTTCCCCCACCATTTCTGGCGAGTACCTCTTTATTTTTACGCAAGCTTGAGGAGGATAACATATGCTTGTCAATTTAAGCTCATCTGTCGGACGAGTCCCTCGGAGTACATTTAACGAACCCTAAGAAGGAGTGGTTCAGTCCTGTATGGGCTTGTCGATGTTTGTTTAATGAGTCCAAAGATAGAAAACTCGAAGGTTTTTCATGATTATAGAGTCTAGAAAAACACTTAAAAGAGAACTCTCTTAGTTCCTTTTTTGTAGAAAAGTTTCGACATGACCGAAAAAAGTGATAAACTATCGCCCATCAAATGTTTTCTTCAAATACTTTTACGAGCGTGAAAAGAACAAGGTCGCTCAACAATCTTTTCATTTTTAAGGAGCATGAAAAGAGCTTAAAGAATTCTCCATAGGTTTCGTTATTTTCGTGTTACCATGATGAGTACGAAAAGACGACAAAAGTATACTCGGTTACGTTCTCATTGGTTTTCAAGCCCGAGAACGAACAAAGACTATTCTCGGGGTTTTTCTAAAAAACCTTAAAAAGTAATTGTACATGCGACAAAAATAGAATAAATCATAAAAATTGTCCATAATTCGTTGTCCAAAATCCTAAATTTCTTCCTGCAAGGAACAAAACACTTACAAGACCTTTAGAGTTAATGGGTTTTTGACCAAAATGTATTTATATAAAACAAAATATTAGAAAAAATGATAAAAAAGTAATAAATAGAAGCAAAAAATCTTTTTCACCATTTTATTTTCACTTGGTCAATATCTTACCAAAACCCCTTGTTTTTTACCTCAACTTTGGCAATGGATTGCGGAGGCTACAGGGGATCATTCCACGAATAGATTGCGTAAAAGAGGTGAGCATATCATCTTCTATCTTTTCAATGGATTAATTTTTGTTTTTTATGGTAAAAAATCAAGATTTTTTTATGATTTGGGACTGTTAGTCATGCGTTGGGGCCGTCGCGAGTGGCCTATAATGGGCCCTATGGAAATCAACGATTTCCGTAGGTGCATTAAGGCACACTCAAGGAAATTCTGCACTGTATTTGAAGTTTGGTCATGGCGGCCGGAAAACTAAAAAGAAAAGTGAACATTGACTCAATAAAAATCCCAAAAAATGTTGAAAAGGTGTGCTAAAGATATTCTTTGTTTCCCATGCAAGTGTTTACTTGCAAAGATGTTGGAATGGAGAGAGTGTGAGGACGAAGAAGATGATATTATGGATTTAAATGATCTGGGGATCGTGAATGCACTCTGGCAATGTGGTCTATTAAAATTCTTCAAAGTTCAAGGCATGAGAGCCCAACGGAGATTACTAGAATATCTGGTTCATATGTGGGATTCAGAACAACAAGTGTTCCATGTGGGTGTTCATGTCCTCTCTTTGGATATTTAGGATATTTATTTCCTGACAAGGTTGTCACGTTGTGGGGCACGCGCGACTTTGACAGATGGTCGAGATGATGGATTGCCCATGAGTGAGTACATTCATGAGCATTGTGAACCTGACGCTGAAAGACATAAAGGAAAAGTAGCAATCCAAGGTGTGAGAGATTTGACCCTCATGACCATCTTGTTTAGTGTTGCACAGATGGCGGGGAGTGCTTCTCCACACATGGCACTCCAAAGTTACTTCCAATATGTTATTGAATTCTTGGAGCCTTGAGTATTCAATTGGTGTGACCGTCTATTACGCAGCATGAAAACTCAACTCATGAAAAGCAAGAACGGGGACCTCAAACAGTTCGGTTATGATTCTATTTTAGTATCTTTCTTCCTCAAAAGAGTTCCACACCTACGCCTGCAGGTGGAATGGGGAAAACCAGCCCCGAGAGACCCACGAATGAAAAGATGATTTGATGACATGGCATGTGGCGGGCCGGATTGTGAGGTATGATGATGCATTCTTCAATTGGTTGGGACCACAAATCCTGATGATTGATGATTATGCTTATGTCGGTCTAGACTTTCGGGGTGATCCAGATTTGGTTCTCCCTGAGGGATATTAGTGGGGAGATATAGGTAAGAAAGACATTTGTGTTTTTACAATTTTTTTAGGAGTTTTTAAAATATTTAATGTTTTTGTGTTTCCAATCGAAAGACTAATCAAAAAATTTCGATCATGCAGATGTAGGGCCACATCGACCCTCGGGGTCCTCTCCAATTTAGAGGTGAGGAGAGGCACGCGTAGTGGTTGGATGGGATGCCGAGGATTATGATGCGATAGAGCAGAACCCGGAAGGCTTGATGCTAGACATCCCTGATATATCCATCAAGGAGATCCCGAGGCGTTATCTACGCCATACTATAGGCATATCCGGCTCACTTAGTCGGTTACTACACAGGGTAGCGAGAGCAGTAGTATGCTATCACGAGAGGCATCCATGAGGCCATTTTGTAAGGGCCATGGGCTCTATATTTTGATATTTTGATCTTCGGATGAAAACTCTTTTTGTAAACATTATATCATNATATACATGAGGCTTTTACCGGTTTGCTCTGCTCTTTGTACAATATGTGAAATGTGATTGTAATTACAAATGTCTCCAATGTTTGTCTAATACATAATTAGCTAGAGCATCAGTTAATGTATTTAAACATCTATGAATGTGTTGATATTCAATATAATCGAAATGACATTCCAAGAGGCAGATTCGTAAATATACCCGTAGTAGAGTAGGGCTTCGGATAGTATAGACATTGTTTAATTGTAGTACTACTAGCTGTGAATCAAGTCGTATAATGAAGCGACGAATCCCAAGCGAAATAGCACTAGTCAATAATTTGATGACCGCGCTATATTCCACGATATTATTGGTCGATTGACCAAGACAAACACCTTGTAGACAAATAAGTTCATTTGAGGGTGCATAGATTTCCCAAGCAACAAAAGCTAAATTTTGAGTACTACGGCTAGCACCATCGGCGAAGCCAATATGAGGTAGCGAAAACACCGACATCTGGAGACCAAACACAATGCAGGGTAAGTCACCAGGGGTAAAAGTCAAAAACCTGAAACACACTAAAGTCACACACAAGAGTATGATACTGTAAAAATACAAGTGCTTATGCAGAGATAGGCTAAGCATAGTACTGCTTTAAGTAAAGCCCATTTCTGGGTTCACTCAAAGGAGTGCCATCATAATCTACTAACTCGTATGCTTCCTTCTCTAACACTCTTTTAACAATATAAGGGCCTCACCACATAGCCTCAAATTTTTTGGCTCCTAGCAAATCACGATCTTATTCATAGAGGAGAACTAGATCTCCTTCAGAAAACGTGTGTGGCTTGACATGTTTGTCATATTGGGATTTTACGTGTTTCTTCTGGGTTTCAATAACTAGGGTGCCATCGCGACGGGTTTCATACAATTGCGTAAGATACAACAGACGTTCCTCCTCAGTAAAGGTGTTTGGGAGAAGTTGGATGACTAGTTTTAACGATGGAATTTCACATTCAATCAGTAGAACAACTTCTAAACCGTACACTAATTGGAAATGTGTAAACCTGTGGCTGACTTCACGGATTTCTGATAGGCCCACAATGATGAGAACAACATTGTGTGCCAACTCGTTTTGTGAATTATGATAATCCGTCGAAGCATGGTAATAAGTACTTTGTTTATTGCTTCGACTTGGTCGTTGGCCTGTGGATAGTAGGGGGTTGAGTTTTCATGTCGAAGACCCAACTTTTCCGTAAGCTCAGACATCATAAAGTTTCGGAAGTGGCTACTGTGATTGGTGACGATAGCCTGTGGGATTCCAAATCATGTAATAATGTGATTGAAGATGAATAGGGTTACATTTTTTCCCATGTTGTCGAATGTAGGTATCGCCTCGGCCCATTTCGTGAAATAATGTACCCATGCCCCCCGGCCGAGTGAGGGTTACATGTCATGAAATCAATGCCCCATTTAGCGAAAGGTCCAACAGAAACTACAAGATGTAAGGGAGCAAGGTGAGATCTTATTTTGTTGTTGTATGTTTGGAAAGCGTGGCATTTTTGGATGGCGATAATACAATCTTTGAATAAAGAAGGCCAAAAATATCCAGCTCGCAAGATCTTTTGGGCAGTAGCATACCCAGACATGTGACCACCAAATGCTCTAGAATGGCATTCATTCAAAGCTTTTGCATCCTCATCATATGTGAGACATCGTCGAAAAACGGAGTCAACTCCACGACGATAAAGAGTATCACCGAGAATGATATACTGACGGGCTTGGTAATGTATGCGACGACGGTTAGTACTAGACAAATCGGGCCGGAAAGTTTGAGTCTCGAGATATATAATGATATCTTCATACCAAAGGTCATCAGAACTGATCAGAAAAAGGGATTCATCGGGTAATGAATCCTCTGCTACATTTTCTGTCTCAGGATAGGGAAGGTCACATATCAATTTAGCAAACACCAAGGATTTCTTGGACTTAGCACGTTCAAACGCTAAGTCAAACTCCTAGAGTATCACAATCCATTTGGAGTATTTTCCCCCTAGCAACTGGCGTGTAAGAATGTGATGCAAAGAGTTGCAATCAGAAATCACGGTGGTCTTGTGTAAAAGGATATAGTGCCGGAAACGTTGGACAGCTTGAACAGCTGCCAAGGCTAGTTTTTCAACATGTAAATACTTGGCTTCGGTAGTCATGAGACTCCGACTCAAATAATAAATAACATGTTCGTCGTGAGAAACATCCTCTTGGACCAAAACCATGGCGATGGTCGAATCCGAAGTAGCGAAATAAAGAAAATAATCTCGACTATAATCGGGCGGGAAAAGTAGTGGGGTACGGGTTAAAATCAATTTCAAAGCATCGAAGGCTTTGTTGGCAGTGGTGTCCCATATGAATTCAGAGCCTTTCTTTAAAAGTCGAGTAAATTCAAGCGTTAACTCGGCGTAGTTCGGGATAAAACGACGTAGAAAGTTTGCCTTCCCTTGCAAACTTTGTAGCTGGCGAAGTGAAGAAGGGGGAGGGAGATTGAGAATGGCCTCAACCTTCAAAGGATCTACCTGGATCCCTTGACGTCACACAATAAAGCCTAAGAGTTGGTCGGACTTCATGCAAAAAACACATTTGTGTGGGTTTAATCGTATACGATAGAACCAACAGCGAAGGAAAATGGCTCAGAGGTGTGGCAGATGATCAGCGCGGTGCATGGAATGGGTCAGTAGGTCATCTAGATATGGTTAGACAATGTGATTTATGTCATGAAAGGCATAAGACATGGCACGTTGAAAATTCGCATCGACGTTCTTTAAACCGAAGGGTAATTTCTGGTAGGCGAAAGTGCCCCAAGGACAGATAAAAGTGGTTTTATGTTGATCCGCGGGCATGATGTTGATTTGATTATATCCAGAGAAACCATCCATCAAAGAGAATATTTCACTCCCAGCACAATCGTCAACAATCTGGTCGATGAAGGGGGTGGGAAAGTTGTCTTTAGGACAAGCTTTATTAATGTCCCTGTAATCAACGCAGACATAGATCATACCTTGTTTCTTGTTAACCAGAACGAGATTGGATACCCAATCAGTTAAAGCCACAGGATAATAAAGCCAGCTTTAAGAAGTTTTTCGACTTCAAGCTTGATAGCGGCTGCTTTGTGAGGGTGGACCGGGTGAAGTCTTTGTTGGACGGGTTTAGCACCCAGATATGTCTTGATTTCATGTACAACAATATCGGGGTCAATACCAGGCATCTCTTCATAGCTCCAGGCGAAGATGTCACAGAATTCTTGAAAAAGTGATGTATACGTGGCAACTTCATCAGTGGAACACAAAGCTCCAATGTGCACATTTTCAACAACTCCAGGTTTGATAGAGATGTTGAGGGGAATGGTGGGTGAAATGTTGCTTAAGTTCCGTTCATACAACACATTCTGTAGGGAGTCACGAACCGAAGTAATAACGACAACGATCGATGGAGTCTAAATCCTTTAGTAACTCTCGAGGGTGTGTTGTTCCAGGAAGAGAATGGAATGATGATGTCCATCATCCCAAGGAGTGTCCTCCATGGACATAACCGACATAATCATCTCATCTGTGGGAAAAATCATGTGAAAAGGATCATGAGATGAATCGCCAAGAGAGGGGGTAGAGGGGGATGCCGATTGAATGGTCTCGAGGGTGTGTTGTTCCAGGAAGAGAATGGAACGATGATGTCCATCATCCCAAGGAGTGTCCTCCATGGACATAACTGACATAATCATCTCATCTGTGGGAAAAATCATGTGAAAAGGATCATGAGATGAATCGCCAAGAGAGGGGGTAGAGGGGGATGTCGATTGAATGGCTTGGTAAGTGGATTCAACTGGACTCAGGGGCATCTGGTCATTGTAGCGAAGATAATCACCGAGTGTGATTACTACCCATGAGTCAGAAGACACGGGAGTTTTGTGGATAAAGGTGGATATCATGTTGATCGAGGCAACCAAAGGAGGTGGAACGTCGGGTGGTGGGATGGGGAAAGTACCCATCAGAGTGGAATCTTTTAGAAGACCCACACTGACATTCTCATACCTAGGTGGGGTCTTTGCAATGAAAGGTACATTGATGGTACGTGTATCAGAGTTAAATAAGGCCAGTTGGTCTACTGTTACTACCTTTCCCTGATGTGGAAAACATACAACATGGAAAAGAGTGGACACAACTGCACGCATGGAATCAATCCAGCTGCAGCCAAGTAAAAGGTTGTAATCGAGAGGTGCGTCAAAGACCTCAACTTCTACACTGACCGATTTTCCTTCTAACGTGATGGGAAACAAGGGAAGGACACCATAAGGTTTAAATCCAGAGCCATTAAAGGATTTGAGCGTGTTGTGTGATTCAGTTAAGGGGAGAGTCGATGGCTTTCCAACAAGCAACGAACATGACACACGTCGAGGCACCCTCATCGATAACTGTTCTACAAATGTTCTTGTCGGCGACAACAACTTGTATTTGAAATGCGCACTGAGGGGGCAGCCTTGGAATGTGATATTCCAAGTCAAAAATTATTAAATTTGTATCTATAGGATCGATTCCACCAATAGCTTTCAACAGTGCCTTCCATTGTGCAGGACAACTCTGAAGGACTTCGAGGGCTGACATCGCAGACGGTGCTTGAGCCAAATCCTCTACAATACTATAGTTCTGGGCAGCATGCGCATGAGGATTGAAAGTAGACTATCGAACAACACCCTTTGGGGGAGGGCAAAGAACTGTATCTAGGCTCGGTCATTCGAGATGAAGAGGACCATTGGTAGGTGGAGCCGAGGGAGATGATTGGACCAACGAAGGTGGTATTTCATCAACTTTCTCCTTGGAGGAAGAATAATCTTTGGCTCGAGTGGTAAGTGTGATGTCATTCTTCTTTGAATCACCATTACACATTAGGACATAGGAAGTAGTGGAGGGGGAAGGTTGGTCATGAATGACCAATTAAGTATGTTGTTGAGAAGGGAAGGGTTGCGAGAACAGGACTAGTGTAGGTGGTTTCGGGGTCCCTTGAAGGAACTTAGTAACTTCGGCCTGTCTTGGACAATCCTTAGTGTAGTGATCATCACCACAGATAAGACAAGGGTATCGGGGTTTGCGCTTATCATTATCGTCAACAGGTTGTGTTTTGGTCTTTTCATATTGTGGATTATTTTTATCCTCCGTATTCTTACCCTTCCCTTTTTTGGATGTATTCTTTCCGAAAGGGGTAGATTGAACAAAGTTCACCTCAGAAGTCTTGCCAACGGGAGGAGTAGGAGACGAAGCATGTTGAACATTAGAAGCAACAAACTTGGGGTTGGCGGTAGAGGCTTGTGCGGAGTGGGGTTAGGCATGGAAAGTTCCAATCACACCATCAGCTGCATGAGAAGCAGCAGGAGTAGTTGAAGTAGTGGTAGTAGAAGGACGAGGTGCATTAGGGAGTAAATCGTAAAGAGTACATGTTTGTGAGTAAACGAGGTCGAGGTATTGAGCACGACTGATCGTGTGTTCTTATGTGACAACTCCACCCATGGTGATGTCACGAGCAATGTCATTCATGAATGATTTCATGAACCACTCTGCCAGTAACTGATCGGGAAGCTCGAGTTTGATTAGACGTCATCTCCATCGCCACTCATGAATGTGATCAAAGATATGAGTGGCTTTGGTTTGTTTGAAAGAACTCAAAATTTTGGTTCTCGTTTCGTAACGGATTGGTAACTGGTACTAGGTGAGGAAATCCATGGCGAGGGTGTTAAAGTCAGTGAAGAAGCCTCGTGGTAATTCTATATACCACTTCGCGGCTGAACTCGTGAGAGTTCACTGAAAAAGATGTAATCAAATAGAAGCATCCATCAAAGAGTTGGATGAACACCAAAGGTGGAAAGTCATTACATGATTGTTCGGGTCCTCTCCTGGTTTACCATCGAACTTAGGAATGTCGGACGGTAGTTTGGCCGGTATAACGGGCCATTGAGGAGAGTGACTGATAGGATCATTTAAAATTCTAGACAGATCAGGGAGGTCCAGGGTGGCTAAGATGGGTAACTGTCTATTCACATGGGGGTACTGGTGACTTTGGGGAGGAAGTCTTGTAGGTATACCAGTAGGACCGTAAGCAGTTTGCATATAATACGAAGATCCAGGAAGATTCGGTTGTTGGTGTGGAGGCATGTAACCTATAGGGTTTTATTGGTTAGGATTGTTCCCATGAACAGGGACATTGGGTTGAGCGTTCGAGCCCCAAATGGGATTGGACGGACTTGGATATGGTTGGCATGTACTAGGGGGTATGAAAGAGCTAGCTTGCGGCTATTGCCCCCTATTCGTTTGAGGATTATTTTGGGTAAGATAGTTCCAATACTGGGCCAAGGCTACAGGTATGTTCTGTCCATAGGGTGGGGTAGGTGGGGATTTCCCTCCAATCGGGGGTTGCGTCCCAATTGGGATTTGACCTCCAAAAGGGGATTATGTTGGCCTCCAGGGTGAAATTGTCCACCAACAAGAATCTGGTAATTAGGTGTGAAAGACTGGGTGGTGCCACTAGGTTCGGTTCCTCCGAGAGGGGATGGAAGAGACCCTCTGGAAGGGGGCTAAGGAAGTGTCGGAATAAAACCAAGAACAAGATTGTTCCCAGAAGGAGTGGAAACTCCAAGAGTTCCGGATGGGACTTGGGTAGGAACATGAATAGAATCATTCAACGCATGATATCCGGGGGGAAGTGTTGGGGTGAGTCTAGGTGAAAGCGGCGTGCCAATGGGGGCTTGGCTAGCCACCATATTCTTGGTGGGAATAGTCGCAGTATTTGGGACCATTGTAGAATGGGGCGTCTGAAGGGGGATGGTCGAGTTGGGATCCGTCGACGGGGTGTTGGAATCGTCGAATGGATAGGAAGACGTAGTGAGAGTACGTTCTATATCATATGTTTTGGGAAGCTCGTACTTGACGAAGATATCAACACTTGTGTCGGGGCCAAAAAGATATCGTCTCGGAATGTGAGGAGACCAAAAAGGATCCTGACCTTCAGGGCCTATGAATGGTCCAGTTGGTACTCCAGAAGTTTCAACAATAATATATGCGGAAGAATTTACCTGAAGAATGCGTCTCTCAGAACCGTGAGGAATTCAAGAAGTCTCTAGAGAATCAGAACCTTCTACTCATGGAGTGGTGGTGTCTTGGACCTCATTCTGTTGAGGAGAGTCCTCCAGTGGGTTGGTAGGCAAGGGTTGAGAACCTCCCAGACCTTCTGGGGGTAGTCCTTGCATTCTACGTGAGCGGCGTGGAGGGTCAATGTTGGCAGAGCTAAATATTTTACACAAGAAACTCAATGGCCAACTTATGGAAACAAATAGCACACGCTAGTAAAATCTAGGAATCAAAACCAATCAAACAATACCTTCCTATTTCGAAGTCACTAGTTGGTGATGAAATCCAATGTCACGACATCGAGACAAAAAGGGGCTGGGCTAGGGTGGAAAAGTTACATTGACGACCTGCTTAACGAACTTATACCCTGGTGCAAGCTCCCACACATAATCATGGGTATACCCTCCAAGGAGCCCAAGTGATTCTAGCCAATGTCGATTCCAGGTATTGTGAAGACTTACCCCTCCACAGTCTCCTTGTGTAAGACTCTAAGAAGATAAGCTACTAAAGTTACCACAAACAACAATGATGCCTGGGGAAACAGTCGATAGTCCGATCCACATGCAAGGGCAGCGTATCTAGCCCGAAATCAACTTGAGAGGCTTCCACTCATTATTGTGGGTATACCTTCAAGTGACCCCCATAATACGTGCGATATCTACACTGAGATCAACAAAGCAAGGTGAGTAACTTTGTCAATATCAATGCGACCTCAGGTTTGACCCTTGTGTGAGAAGGGCTTCCCAAGACAAAATGTTGCAAATGGAATTTGACACTCCCTATCACAAGATACTATTGTGTGTTTTGTGCTTTGGAGAATCTATCTCATTGCCTATTCCAAAGCTCTAGCCTAGCTAATGTTGGTGTAAAAGAGACCTAGAAAATGTTACTAGTTGAATTTTAAAGTTTCGCAATATTATTAAAGGTTGTTGTTACTCAAGAGGGAGACAGGAATGAAACCAATGTTGTGTACGACTTTGACCCAACAATGCGTAAATAGAAATGAATGATGCAAACTTTCGTTCGAATTCTATCTACAGCAGGGAAAAAGAATTTTTATGGAATAATTCAAACAACGATGTACAATTCCCTTTTTAAATGTAGTACCAAACAATCATTAACAATGTAATTACACTATTCGTTCTCTTTCAATATTTCAAATGCCAATATTTTCCGAATAAATGATTGCTTACAAGACTTAAAAGACTTAAGAAAAAAAAAAAAAAAATTAGAAACCGAAAACAAGGATGGAACTAAGAAAGGGTAAGCAACCAATGAAAATAAAACACTCAACAAGCACCCAAATCAATMTTTCAATGAAGATAAAAACACAAAATGACAAGAAAAGGTTTCTTCAAATGTGAACAAGAAATKTTTTTYTGATCATTAAGCAATCCAGAAGATGCAATCAACTTACAAATCCAAACTCAAAACAAAATTTTTGATCCAGCAAGCACTCAGACGCAAGTCCAAAGATTATATCCTTGTCGATAAAAACAAATATTGAAAAAAGATCAAAAGAGAGGCATTTGATCTTCGAAATCAATTAAGATCAAATAGGGACAATCAGAAGTACTCAAGAACTGGTATCAAAATCCCTTTCCAGCTGACTGAAACAGAAATTGGGTAATAGTAGAGGTCAAGACCCAATCCAAAAAAGTTTTCAAACGCCGTCGCAGGCAGGCAGTATAATGCAGTGCAGAAATGAGTGATTTCTGCAGGCCAATAGTCATGCAGTTCGCGGAAATCTCGCACTGAAACAAACCATCAGGGTGCGGAAATGGAAGGTTTCTACGGGCTACCAATAGGGTGTAGTGCGGAGGTGTTTCATAAAATAGAAATTTTTGGAAAAAATACAAATGGTCTCAGGAAAATTTTAAATCCAGTGAGTCTAACTGGATCTCCCACAGACTCATAGACTGAAACAGAATGTAAAAGATAGGCTATAAGCAAATGGTCAATGAAAAACCACAATCAAGTTGCACTATCCCCAGTGGAGTCGCCAATTTTGTTAACGGGTAAATCGGTAGATGCGGACATGAACTAATCCCCCTAGATCCACCTGGATATAGAACAAAACAAGACAAAACAATACACTTTCCCTAGATTACGATCATTGAATTTAATTACCAAAGGAGGAATAGATAACATACCTTATGAATCTCTTCCTTATGTCTTTGTTGATCTTGATTTGCTCCAATGCTCCTGTGAGATCAGATTTGTAATAACACAATTCAACCAACGTGAAAGCAGCAATAGCAAAATTCAATGACAACCTAAACATGTGATCAAGGAGTCATGTAATAAAATATCAATCATTTTATGGGAAAGAGACATGCCACCGTATTATATTAATGAAAGGTAGAAGATACAACTGAATTGCCTTGATGTCACAAGTTCCCTTTCAATGGCCCTTCGTTCTGACACACACATACATTTTCTCTGATATTTCCATGAAGATTCCTCTCAAAAACTTGGTAGATGAATGAAGACCTCAAGCATCATTTGAAATAGGATTCTTCACACAGACTTCAATCTATTCTCTCTTCAGTCTCTATGCTTCTTTATGCTTGTACCTCTAACCTTTTCCATGAGAAGCCTATCATTATATAGGAGAAACTAAAGTGGTTAAAGAGATGAGGATGATCCCACCAAATCAGAGAAGTCAGTAGGATCGTAACCACATGGATGCCACCTCATACTTCCAGAAGATTCCACTTCTAAAAGTTGCTAAAACTTCTTTCCTCTTTTAGTTTTAAAGCGCCACCACGACATGACTATATATCAGCCTGTGGAAATCCCGTGGACTGCCTATAGTACCGCATGCGGAAATTAGGGATTTCTGCACTGTGTAAAGGGAGTTGCCCACGACGGCCTTCCAAAAATACATCTTGCAAGGGTGGAAAGAGGTTGTTTTTCTCAAGAAAAAGATTATATTGGGAACCTGAACATATGTTTATGTAATCATCATCAAGGTGACCAAAATAATGTGTAACAAGTGTCCACTTGCCCAGATGGTGTTGAAATAATGTAACTGCAAAGTGTATTCTTATTATTATTTAATATATTATTCATTGGATCAATCCCCATTGTGGATTGATCATGTCGGCTACTGTAAAAGGACCAAATCCCTTTTTGCGGATTGGTCATAATATAATTGTAATAGGCAAAAGAAGAAGTCGGCCCCATAATATATCAAGGAGGCCCCGAAATATAATAAAGATGGTTATAACCACCCATATTAAGAAGTCGGCCTTGCCAGTGAAGAGACACGTCACATGTGCCAAATTAGTATAAATAAGGAGGCTAGCACCTCACTTAGACACACCTCTCTTGCTCATTGAGAGACAAGTTTCGGAGCTGCAGTTGGAGAAGAGAGAGAGAGAGTGGCGCATCTTTGGGAGAGGATATTTTGTATTAGCTTAAGTTATCTCTTGGCATTGTATTGGCTATTTATAATAAGGAAGTTTTGTTGTGTTTTCTTCCCCTAGAGGGTTTCCCAGGATAAAGGTTGAGTCTCTTGTGATTGTGTATTTCTCAGTGATCTTGTCTTATGTTGTTGTTATCTATTGAAATGAAAAGAACTATAATAATGGCTTAAACATTAACAGATGGAGACCCACCTCGCCACCACAGCTCTAGGTTGATCATGATGGTATCCTCCACATCAGCTCGCCTCTGGAAGACATTGGGTCTTGCTCCATGAGGTACAAGTCAAGTATTATGGTGAGTGTCATTTCAATATTTGAGGCATTTGAGTTTGTTACATCTATTACTACTTTTGATTATGTGACATTTTCTTGGACATTATGATCATTTCCTTGTTTCACCTTGGTGGTTAACATTGAGCCCTAGTAAGTGGGTCATCCTTAAGGATAAGTATGCTATTAGGAGGTCCTTTTGACAAGTTATTCTTCCATTCATGACCGTACTTGTCACTTTCCATATTTCATCCCCTCATCTTCTCATCTTTTGGGTTTTACGGGTATACTGACCGAAGAAGGGGTTTTCCCTCACTTCATGGAAAGAAGGGGTTGAAGGCCCAGAGGCTTGTGGCTGGAAAAAGATAAAAGCCTAATTATGGACCTTCCAGATGCTCACCCAAAGAAATCTTGAGAGCAATGAAAAGCTTCTCCTAAAAAATCAAAAACCTACAAAAGCAAAATAACCTTATATAAATGTCCCCACTTGTTGAGGTGTATAGACCCATGTGGTGTCCCTTTCTTTCCTTGCATATGGCACTCTGTGTATTTCTAGCTTCAAGTGGCCTTGTCGTACTGTCCCCCAAGCTAATCGATTCACCAATAGGGAGTACCCAAGGTTTGGAATATTAATTAATTAATGACAATGAATGGGCTTGGAAAAATAATGCATTGAAAACGAAGGTGCAACACACCCTCTACAAAGGCACCCATAAGTGAAACAATACAACCCTTTGTATGTCATAAACTCCATGCCCAAAAAAATTCCCCTCATCCATAACACATCATCCACATGACTTAGAAGGAGGTCCCCTCAGGAAACACCCCTAAACTTGAGGAAAAATTCACCCAATAGGTCGTTTTGTCAACCCTCCTGTTGACCACCTATTTCGACTAGGGGGTCAACTCCATGTGCCATGAAGCTGGGCACCTGATGGTGCAACCAAGTTGAAGACTTTTTGGTTCTACAGGGCAATTTTTGACCCCAACACTTCTTTTTGTAATTGGAATGTATGCTCCCCTGCGTGGGATAATAATGTAATGGGTCAGCATGGATCATATTTTAGGTTAGCTTCCTAGGACTTTATCATCAGGGAAGTCCTTTCATCGAGTGTTTTTTTATCCTCATGTAATTTTTAATTACCCTTTAGTTTTTCACTCACAATAATCCTCCAAAGTGGTAAAAGGCGTTCTAATGATCGAGCCCAATGGGTCAATAGGGTCTAGTAATATTGTAAATGACCATGCTAGACATCTCCTAGAGTCTTGTGAAATTTCGTCAAGTCTAAGTAGTTTTTTTTATTTTTTTAAAGTTACCCAATTACTGGTAATTTTAATTAATTTTGATGTAAAAATGTAAAATCTAGGTCCTAGGGGATTTTGATAGGGGTATGAGTACTCAAAAGAAATGGAATGATACCCCCTACACCCTTGGACCAATTTTTAGCTCAATTGGACAAGTTTTTCTAGGTCATTGTGCATGAGGAGCCTAAGTCGGTCTGGAGTCGGCAATTTAATTGCTTAATTTGGTTTAGTCAAAAAATGTCAAAAATTGTAATATTAACAAAACGGTTAGAGAAAGAGTGGGAGATGATGTCTAACCCTTTTCCTAAGTTATAGAAACACTTTTCTAACTAAATCAACCCCCCACACCTAGCCACTACCTCACTTCACTCATCCCCCTAGGGAAGTTGTGCCCCCTTTGGTGAGGAAACCACCCAAAGTCAAAAAATAAATTAAAGGAACACCTAAGCTTCTAAACTGCACCGCCCTAGTGACTCAACATGATGTTTGACTTGTCAAAAAGGTGTTTCCCCTCTCACACCCTCAACCCTCTCAAACCCTAGCCTACCAAAACCCTAAAAGTGTGTCCTCCTTGAGATCTTGGCTTCTTTTGGGTGAATGACACTTGCAGCTCATCCAAGAGGGATCACTCTTTCCTCCCAGGTATAAAAGAATGTCTACCCCTCCCTCATTTGACATCTATTCTCAGTGTATTGTTACTATACCCAAATCTCTCCCACTCTTCTCTCTCTCCCATATTGCTCTCTCTCATTTCTCAAGCTTGCTTCTAATAAAAGAATATTTGGAGGAAATCGTTGACATTGGGAGTCTTATTGGTGATTGGCATGGATCTAATTTGGAAGTGACTTGTATTTTGGTTCATTTTGAGTTTTAGCTTGTAGATTTAGAGTAGGAGATCCAAGCAAAGTATTTTGCTTGGATAGATCTATGGTAATATTGTCATAGATCTTATGTGAAGTATTTTCCTCTATTTAGAAAAGTATTTTGTTAATCTTTTGGGATCTACTCACCTCCTTTTTTGTCTTGTAGCTTGATCTCTATTGTTTGCAGGTCACTAAGAGTTTGAAAATGATAAATTTCAGATCCGGAAATTTATCCCTTCACCCACTTGAAACCCTCTAAATTTTATTTTCTTTTCATTCAAATTTCTATAATATTGTTGGGTATATTTTTGTCCTAGAATAGGTCATTTAATCATCTATTATATGTTGTTTTTATGCTAAAAAATTATGGTTTCTTCTAACAGACATTTTTCCAAGTTTATTGGTTGTTTTGCAGTTTTTCCAGCAAGTTTTACTTCTTGTTTTTCTGCAGATCTGAACCAGTTAAGGGGAGGTGTTACCCATTTGGGGCCACAAATCATCAACAAACAACCTCCCAAGTAAGGGTATTGAATACCCTCTTCTTCTTCTTCTACTTTCTTACATTGTAAGCAAGCCCAAAAAGAGTCTCGTGTGCTTTCATTTCTCGAGTTTACTAAAATTCCTGCGTTTTTTTAATTATGTTTGCCTACAACTAACAAAGAGGCTTGGTTTTGCCACCCATGCTAAATCGTAAGGCTAGGAGTTAGAAGTTATTTTCTATTTTAAGCTTTTATTTTTGTTTCCCAACTTGTCCTTAAGGCAAGGTTGTGTGGCTAGATTTACTTGTCTTTTATTTCAAGTTAAGCTCTTTTATTTCCATACCCACGTTGGCACAAAATCGATAGGCTAGTCCTCCCCCTTGTGCCTTAGTTGAGGTTGCTCGTTTTTATTTCAAGCATTGTTTGTCCCACTTGTCCTTAAGGAAAGGTTGTGCAGCTAGTATTGTCATTACTTTCCAAGTTATTTTTATTGCAATTTTTTATTATTTTGCCTACACCTAGCAAAGAGGCTTGGCTTGGCTTTGCCACCCATGCTATATTGTAAGGCTTGTCTATAGTTTAGATATCAATTATTTATCTTGTCTATAATTGTTTAAATCTCTAGTTTCTCATTCTTTACTTGTTTATCTTGCAAAGTCATTTACATTTCTTATATTTTGCTTAAGTTGTGCAACTACATAATTGTTTAATTTATCTTGTATCTTAAGCATAAATATTACACTTTGCAATTTAATTCCAAGTTATTATTTTTTCTATCTAGACTAGGAGGATCAAATTTATCTAGTTTAAATAGGCACCCTTTACTGGTACAACTTTCTCCACCAAAAAGGAGGCTTGTAGAGGCTACAGGGGGTGCTAAGTCAGGGATGACTTAACGGCACTAGGTGTCCCACTTGTTGAGCGCCCAAGTTTTTCGGCTTGATCTTCGGAGCTAGGGTAGGGCCTTGTTTGCCGTACTTCTTGAGCACCCAACAATCATTTTGGCCAAAGCGGTAAAAGTCTAGGGGTAGTCACATATCTTATGTTGGTTTCACATTAGCTTAGGCCCCCTAATCAAAGAGAGACTCTTAAAATTTATCTAATATTACACAACACTCGCACTTCATTTTTAGTATCTTTTAAGTTGTGTATACCTTGTTGTTCAAGGCCTCTTTTACATTTGTATGGTTTAATTCATCTCTACTTTTCATTGCAATCTTTTCATTTCAAGTTGTGTAAATCTTGTTGTTCAAGGTATTCTTTTATGCTCATGGTTTTAATTCACTATCTTTTACAATTCAAGTTGAGAATTTCACTTTCAAGTTCGTTTATGGTTGAAGTGGTTTTCTGTCCAAGGGCGGGATGCCATCAAGTTCCACACCATCTCTTTGGGGAACTTGGTGAGTGGTTTCCTCCCTTGCTCAGAAGTTTTGCACTTCCTCTTTGGGACCTCTTTTTCATCTCTAGAAGTTTCACACTTGCTCTTTTTCCTGCATTTTCAAGTTATATTCTTATGGTTAGTTAGTTGTGAGTTCATTGGCTTTAGTTCTCTCTTGTTGTACATGTTTCTAACTCATTCATTTGTTTGTATTGTAACTTGCTTTCATATTGTATATTGGTCATTGCTTTAATTCATCTTGTAACTTCATGTAAAACCATTCTTTGGCAAATAGATCATTTGATCCTTGTAATCTTTTGTATAGAATTAGTTGACCCCTTACCCAACTTTAGGCACTAGTCTTAGTTGACCTTAGGGAAAAGTTTGATTGTCATTTGAAATTGTGCATTGCATTGTTGCTTGCCATATAGGTTATATTCCCCCCTAACTTAACAAAACTAAAATTAACTCCTAGTCTTCACTTAATAATTCACATAGTAAATAGGGTCTACCCCCCTTGGCTTCCCTAGGAGTAATCCTAAAAGAAGAAGTTCAAATCAATGTGACAAGTGGGTTTGGACTTAGGCATTGTGTCTCGAAGGACAAACTAAGTGGATTGAGACTTTTCCACATTTGCAAGTTTGTATAAGGACAACAACATATTTGGTGTCGTTGTCGGAGATAAGTCTTTTATCCTTGGTCTAAACAACTTAATTTAATTTATTCTTTTAAAACTAAGTAATAAATTTCTTCCTAAAATTTTTTTTTTAACTTGGGTTGGTTTTTCATTGTTTGCTTACTCTCCAAGTGGTGACTCCATATGAAAATTATTTGAAGCATACTACTAGGAGCAATTCACAAGGATTGGTTTACTCTTTTCTTGAACCTGAAAAGGTTTATAGGAGGAGACTAGACCGCCTTGCTCCTCGTAGGCTGCTTGAAAGTCTTGGAGAAGAAACAGTCTCTGATATCCAATTCTTGTTTGAACAAAATAATTCACCAATTGTTAATACTACAACAACTAATTCTAACTTAGTCATGAGTAATCTACTAAGGCCTTTGAACTTTACAGCTATTCAAGGTTCTCCTCACGCAATTCTTGAAAAGTTATCGAGAAGTTGCTTGTTTTTCAGGGAAATAATGCAGTTAGTGCCCATGCTCACCTTTTGAATTTTGACTTATCTATTGGAAAGTGGTGTCGTGGTCATGATGAAGAGGATGTGAAGATGACTTTGTTTGTGTATTCTTTAAAGGGTATGTTGCCGAATGGTTTTCAGAACAAGATCCTAACAAGTTTAGCACCCTAATCGAAATTTATCAAGCTTTCAGAGAAAGATGGGGTGATCAGAAAGAGAACCGATTTTTACTAGCTGCCCTTAGCACAAGTCAAAAAAAGGAGAATGAAACTATGGATGAGTTCAATAAAAAATTCAATGACTTGATGAAAAGTATCCCTACAGCTATTAAGCCTCCAGATGTATCAATCCATTACATGGAGGCTTTTGAGGGGGAAATCAGATATCAACTAAGGGATAAGGATCCTCAACCTCTTAAGGATGCACAAAATTTTGCAGTGACGATAGATAAAAATATGCAAGATGCTAGGAAGTCTAATATTCATGGTTTTTCTAGAGAAATTTATTCCCAACCTTATCAGGAGAAGAAGAAGAAAATTGAAAATAAAGGGTTTCTTAATGATGGCATTAAGGAACTTACTCAACTAATCAAGCAAATGGAGGTTAATCAGGAAAATCAAATAAAGAAAATGGAGATTAACCATGCCAATCAAATGAATTCCATGCAGAATAGGTTGATATTCAACGAGAGGGGTCAATCTAGTAGGCCCCAACATAGGCCAAATGATAAATGGCCAAAGAGACCTCCTCAATATCAAAGGCCACCAAATCCATTCGAATCCACTAACTTGGTTGATCACCAAGCTATTCGTTATTGTATACCTTGTGGACAGTTTCATGAGGAATCAACTTACCAAGTCTTTCTTCAAGTTTGTAGTGAAATGGGGCCTTTTAGACCAGAAAATGAACAAGTAAATATGTTTCGTCATGAATATAATGTTGGCATGAATGAATGGATGGATTTGATGGAGTATAGTGAGGGGGTAAATTGTATGACTAATGTGGTGGATAAGGCAACATAAAAGTTTGGTCCTAAGCTTACTCCCCAACAAGTGTCAGAAATGGCTAGATATTGAGGCATTACTTATCAAAGGAATGGAAACAATAATCAAAATAGGCCTCAAGCAAGTGTTTCTAGAATACCTCCTCCCCCTCCTAAAACAATGGTTCATGCAAGTTCAAATTTAAATATTGACTTAGGAGGGTGGCTAAATATTGAAAAGATGTTGGTACCGGTGTCAGAAATAAAGAAGATTCCTTCTCAGAGGCATAAGTTACTCAAAGCTATGGAAATTCCTTCGCGGAACAATGTTGACAGGCCACCAACAGTAGCTTACCAGGATGCACCTGTTATTTTGCAAAATATGGATAGGGGGGATGAAAAGAATAGACCATTTTACCTTTCTTTGCTCGTGAATGATTATATTCTTCACAATTGCATGCTTGATTCTAGAGCGAGCACAAATGTTATGACTAAGAAAGTAATGGAACAATTAAATTTAAGGATCTCAAGACCTTATTGTAAATTTTAATGACAAAAATCAACAAGCTAATACTTTGTCATACACTTAACAACCTAGAGATAATTGCTTGCATGAACTCTGAAATGTCTAAAACCCACATTCAAAAATTACCATAAGCAGAAATACACATTGCTAAGTAATTATGCAGCGGAAATAAACACAATGAACAACATTCAATCACCCATGAATAACTTGGAAATTTAGGAAAATGTCAGGGAAAATCCCAATGTTGGGAAACATAATGAGAGAGAGATTTTATTATTCATCTTCAGGAAAGTACATATCAGCAGCAATAACACATTTCCAGCCAAGAGAAAAACCACTTACAGCACAAAATCTATCCCACCGAAATCTATCTTGAAATCTATGCCACAGTCCTTACAACTATATGGATTTGTTGAAAACAACACCTCATAAAATGTGCCAAGAACAGGATGTTGTACCCTCTTCTTTTACGACCGAATTCCTTTAGAAAACTCAGGAAAAACTTCCTCGAAAAATGTGCAACAAGCTGCCTCGATTTTTGTGCCCAAGTTTGATGTTGTACGACCTGTACGGATCCGTACAGTACGGTCTGTACCACCAAAAACATAGCAACACACCAAAATAGAAATCCCTCGATATTTTTTCCCTAGTTCTCTTGGGAAACGTGCCCTCCTTGTTGTTCTCTTTCCTCTCTCAAGCTTACTCAGAAATCTCTCAAGCTCCTTCTCTCAACGTGTCTTGCTCCTTAGCTCCTTAGCTCCCAAGTGTCTTTTCACCTTCCCTAACCCTAAATCCAAAGGCCACGATCTAATCTTACCTTTGAAAGATCAAGGGCCATGATTCATTCCCTCCAAAATAAATCACTTAAAATATTAAAGTACATTTCGCTTTATTACATAAGTGCACTTTATGAAATAAAGTCACTTTAATATTGGAAGGTACACTTTATTAAAAAGTCACTTTAATAAAAGAACCACTTTACAACTTTAAAACTCATTACAAAGTTAAGTGCCTAGTAGTCTCAACATAAGGTAACATTGGCATACAATACAAAACATGCAGAGTACCTCCCAAGCTAAAAAGATAACACTCCCTCTTGGCGAGGGATGTACTCGATGTCATCTCCATCATCCGGTCCCATCACACTGTGCTATGTAGGAGCTCCCTCTGAACCTGGAGCCATCCTCAACACCTGCACAAAAATCGAACTAGAATATCTTATCCTGACAACTACCCGGAAGCATGAGCTCCTTGGAGAATCCACTCCATCCTGAGCATTGGTTTGATCACACCAACTAAGCTTCCTGTCGGTGCTCAGAAGAGACTCGCTCTCTTCTCTTGGAATGTAATATTGAATCCTTGGGCCCACCGCAGTTTCAAGAGCCTCCTCATGCTCCTCATCCAATGTTGAATCATATCCTAAAGGTTGTCCTCGCAACATATACCACCTATCCAACCAATCACCGATCAATTGTAGTTCCACCAGGTCCACTCCCTCCCTGTAGAGAAAGACATGTTCCCTCTTGAACAATGTACAATATCCTACATCCTCCAAGGCTAAGACTAAGAGCAAGTTAACCCTCAACCCTGAAACAAAGAGAACTCCATCAAGCTCCAGGAATCCTCCATACTCGAGTCGAAATCTAACCCTTCCAACTCCACGTACAGCTCACGTCATACCATTTGTCGGTCAGGACCTGTCTCTGTGATAATTAGGAATACTCGCAAGATTCTCGTCATGTGGCAAGAGGCTCCACTATCCACAATCCATCTTATATCAACCCCAAATCCTCCGCTACCGACACTGGAAACTAGGGTAACAAAAGAAAATTCCCTCTTCAAAAATCTCACTATTTACTGTCACTCAAAGCCCAAGCTCTGATACCATGTAAATTTTAATGACAAAAATCAACAAGCTAATATTTTTCCATACACTTAGCAGCATAGATATAATTGTCTTGCATAAACTTTGAAATGTCTAAAACCCACATTCAAAAATTACCATAAGCAGAAATACACATTGCTAAGTAATTATGCAACGGAAATAAACACAATGAACAATATTTAATCACCCTTGAATAACTCATAAATTTAGGCAAATGCCAGGGAAAACCCCAATGTGGGGAAACCCAATGAGAGAGAGAGATTCTATTATTCAGCTTCAGGAAAGTACATATCAACAGTAATAACACATTTACAGCCAAGAGAAAAACCACTTACAACGCAAAATTTGTCTTGAAATCCATGCCATAGTCCATACAACTGTACGGATTTGCTGAAAACAACACCTCGTAAAATGTGCCCAGAACAGGCTGATGTACCTTCTTCTTGTATGGTCGACCTCCTTCAAAAAACTCAGAAAAAATTGCCTCGAAAAATGTGCAGCAAGTTGCCTCTATTTTTGTGCCCAAGTTTGTTGTTTTATTGCTTGTACGGATCGGTACAGTGCGACATGTACCAGCAAAAACACAACAGCACACCAAAACATAATTCCCTCCTCAAGATTTGTGCCCTAGCTCTCTTGGGAAATGTGCCCTCCTTGTTTCCCTCTTTCCTCTCTCAAGCTTACTCAGAAATCTCTTAAGCTCCTTCTCTCAATGTGTCTTGCACACTACCCAATGCATTCTTTTATAAATCTAAAAATGACATTTTCGCTCCAAA